>JAKRZM010000578.1:0-65660 GCA_036379175.1 Heliconius cydno galanthus
TCAAATAACCGTAACTTTAACTGTGCGTTTCGAAACAAAATCTAATAACGTTAAAAAACAAATTTACCACGGAATCCAAATATATGTAACCAGTTTGTTTCAAATACCACATCCAAAGCTTTTATGCGTTACATTTTGTAGGATCTCAATGTAGGCTTTTGAGTCGATTTTCAATTATGGTGTATGAAATAAAACTTAAACGTTTATTGGTGCTTTAATATTTACGAAAAATTGGTCAAGCGCGAGTTGGACTCGCCGTACTAATATCCGTATCAATTTCAACGATAAGGTCAACGATAAGTACAGCTAATACAAATTTACAATTTTAAAACATAAGTTTGCGGGCACGTGCACTAATTTTATTTGAAATTAACTACAAATATAAGCTTATAATTTTTTTCTATAAAATATCTATAAAATTTCATTTTTCATATCTTCTTCGTAAGTTCTCACTTCTTGCCATATTTCATGACTATGGGTTCACCGGAACTACCCTCTAGGTTTTGATTACAAAGACGCTCGTATCTTTTGATTGCGTTGACTTAGAAGAATAATTTTTTCTGCGTTTTAAGGGACCATAGATCTAAATATTTCATATTATTTCGGATTGTTACCTGTGCGATCTTAAGATACCTCCTCCTAAGGTCTTGAAGACGGACAGATGGACTACAAGCAGATCCTATATTGGCTCCGTTTTTACCTTTTGATGTACGGAACCCTAAAAATATATACTACTCTATAATATAACGAATTAGAAATAAATCCACTTAATTTTTTTATTGCAAAAATAATTATAAAAGACACTTGTCTGAGTTTGAAAAGTTTTCTTCTTCATCTTTATAAAGAGGATTAAATTTATTATCAGAGTGACATAATATTTAATTGAAAATTTTATTTTTTAATTTGACGTGACATAATAATAATTATTTTTAATCTGTTCTATCTGAATCCTTCAAATAAGATTTTTAAGTCCGATTACTGACAAGTTAATTAAGTTTGAAGCCCAATGTTAATTAGAACGCAACCGAATTAAAAGTTTTATGCAGATGTTTTGACTTCTTCTTTTTAATTTAATTTTTTACTTAAAATTTATTTATTTTATAATGGTAATAAATATTGTTTACAAGACCTATAAAAGTAAAGCTAAACAAACTTTTAAAAATATAATTTATTAGTGATTTCTAATAGAAATCAATAAAAAGAAACAGCAAAGCAACATAAAAAAAATATACTAATTATTATACGTCGGAAATTACATTCTCATATTTTTTTCTTCTGTCTGGTATGTATGAATTAATAATGCATCTTTAGCTTATAATATCATCAAGGTAAGAATCTACTTAAAACATCCTGAAGTAGAAATATATATTTTTTTGTATTGGATTAAAAATATATGTGTCTAATATATATACCAATAAAAAACATACGAAATAATCATCGTAAACGTTAACGGTGCGGTGATTTTCATGAACTTTATTTGTATTTCATTTTCTTTTAGATTAAACATAAGCATTATGTTTTACTATAAAATTCAAAAATTCTAATACATTTTTATCATGTTTTTATATAAATTAAAAAATAACACATATTTCTTCACTCATAACACTACACTCAGAGATTACGAGCATATTTTCATTAAGCCATTATTTAATAAGAAAAATATATGAAAACCATATATTTTAAAAGCTAAGCTAAATACTTTTAACTTCGCACATAGTATTAACGTTTAGTGGTTTCACAGCAACCACCCTCCACGCAAACCACGCCTAGTATGCAATATTATTACAATATACGATGCACTTTATTATTTTAGTATAACTCTAGTGCCTAATTTATACTCATTAACTAAAGTAATATGTAAATAGCGTTATGTATTGAATTATGTACATACTTATATGTAATTTAAATGTTGTTATAATAGAATATGTACAGATTATTTTGGCCAGTCGTGGCGTAGGGGTGCAAAGTGTGAACGTACATGCGACTGGTTGTGGGTTCCCATCCGGAATAAATTTTAGGTACTAAATTAAAGAATAGCGAAAGATATGATATCAGATTATATATATAAACTAGTGGCCCGCTCGCGGTTACACCCGCGTGAACTATGTTATTATTAATTTCTGTCTCCATGACTACATGTGGACATGTCCTAGTGACGTCTATGCAAAATTTGAGACTCCTAGCATTTGTAGTAACGAAGTTTCATACAAACTTTCGACCCCAAAAACAACCCCTTAGAAGTCGAATATTGCAAATTCCCGTCTTAGCGAGCACCTACGTCCTATAAGTAACTCCTATGCAAAATTTGAGATTCCTACCACTTGTAGTTTCTGAGATTTCGTGATGAGTGAGTGACCTTTCGATTTTATATATATAGATATATAGCATATAACTTTTTTTTATAATTTACCTAACTAAAGTGAAGAATACTAATGAATACATTATTGTAAAAAATGCTAAGAAAAACTAAGGAATTCTAAAAAGTAACAACTACGGTGTTGTACAAATCAGAGTCTCTTGGGATGCCTTGTTCTATTTTTCTCGAGTGTTGCATGGAAAGATAAAGTTTAAATTATATATTTTTGCTTTTTAGATGCATTTTTTTTACTCCAAGCTGTATCACGCATATATCAGGGTATACAGAGGGAACCTAGTTTTAAAACACTCCGTTCTCTCTTTTCCGCAGTATTATTTGAGGCATTACCTGTTATGTGACGAGATTCAACGTTTTTGCCTTTGTGCCAGATCGAAGAAATGAAAATTTTAATAAACCCACAAGTTGACGTTTTTGGGTTCGATTCCCACTATGAAGAAGCTTTAAGACAATGCTAGATGTTGATACAATGTCACGAAGACTTAAGAGAAAGCGGGATTGGGTGTGAAGCTAAAGAAATTGTATTATAATATCTCAAAATTGTCAAGAAAGAATTTGACAACAACCTTTCTCTGCTGCCCACTACATGTAAAAGAAAAATTGAAGAAAAATTCAACATTTTCTTTGAAAATACAAACGACCATTTAAATACTATTCAACCGATATTACCAACTTGTTCGAGGTCTAATAACTTCTAATTTCCTGGACAAAATGGTTCGGCCCTATTATAATAAACTAGTGTAAGTCATTAGGATTGGATCGCTTACTTCAAGTTAAAAATCGATTTTCATTAACTGTCATTTGAAGGAAGTAATTTTTGTACCTTATAAAATAAAATAGGTTTAATTCAATTCTGATTGCATATTTTAAGTAAAATAAAAAATATTATGCAGAAATTTTTTTTAAAGATTATTTTATCAGCTTCACACTGTATGCATATAGCACCGTAGGCAAAGGGGACCTAGTGTTAAGACACTCTACACTCCACTATAAAAGAAAATATGAAATAAAAAAGTTTATTATATTTGAATACCAATAATATTCCTACTCTATTCTAATAATAACACTAAAATTATTATTGTTAGACCTATCTAACACTTTTTAGAAAAATATGATATTTGAATTATTATTATAAAAATTACTTTAAGTTTATTTACTCGTAAATCCAAAGTTTTATATCTATCTATAAATAGTTACTAAAAGTTTATCCTAAATATCTATAGTATAATATAACTAAAAGCTATACTCTCGTCTAAATCCTAAAGGAATAACTGTTTATCTGTATTCACTGACAATGAAAATAAATTGTTCACGTCAAATTGAAAAGCGAGAAAGTTTAATAGTAAATTATGGTTGAAAAGTAACATAAATCTACCTATTTTTCACATTCTAAAATATAAGGAGGTAATTTATATGGTGTAGTTCAGGCGTTTGACTGTAAATACAAGGTTTATGGGTTCAATTGTACCTGAGGTGATTGACAAATTATAATTAAATTATGATTTGCGTTAAACTCTGCCATATATAACGCGCAATGAGAGATTGATTGTAAGTACGGTAGTTGTGGTTTAATTCTGAAATTGGTACGGAACCCACAGTGGGTGAGACCGACTCGTGCTCGATTACCATATTATTAAAAATATAGATTTTTTCCTTTTGAAAAATAAATTAGAAATTTAAAAATTCTAATAAAGAAAACGTCATTGCGAAAAACTTTTCCACCATAAATCTTACTATTTCCAAGAACTGCAAGAATTTCAAACTGTCAGAAAAATACTAACGGTATTTCACATCTGCCGTTTTTTTGCGAAACACTAAGCTTTTGAGAGTCCTCGCTTTAATGAACCAAGTAACGGCTGTGCCGACTGCATCATGAGAGTCTCTCGGGGTAGTCACTAAAATATCAAATTAAATTGTGACGGCATTTATAAAATTGTACCGGTGTTAAGAAATATATAAAATAATATTTTTCATTTCGCATTTTTTGCGCCATTTTTTATTAGATACAAAAAGATAGATGAATAATGTTGTCCGAAGCAAAATAAAATAAATGAGATAAATATATACTTAAAGTTTAACTAAAATTACTCATACATTTCTAGATATGACACTACATGACTGCCAACCTTCACTAGTTGGAGAGGCACATTAAGAAGAAGAAGAAAAAGAAGAAGATATAATACAGAATAAATACTTCAATGCTCAATCAAACAAAAATTACTGTGTATAATATCGATATATTTGCTTTTTTTCAGTTTCATGTTTTTTCCTGTAAATCAGGGTAGAAGAAGGGAATCTATTGTTAAGACACTCCGTTCCCAATCCAACACCTAAGTTCGACAACTGGAAGTGGAACCCAACGCCGCACTTTGTCGTTACTTTTACAGCCAAACGCCGTCCCATTGCGCTATAACCGCGGAAGATATTATATATTTTAATATATATATTTTAAATATTATATATTATAATTGAATATTTACTTTAATAATTTCTAGAAATGTTAGTAGCTATGTGTTTTATACAAAGCTTCTATACGTATGTAATGCATATTCCCTAGCATAGTTTAATCCTGCTAGTCCCAACTCAATCGACTTAAATCTTTATTCCAATTTTGAATAATCCAACTAAATTAGAATAGAAAAAGTATTTAAAGGGGTTTGTTGTATGAAACAATTATTTACTGAGACTCTTATGGAGCAGTGGTAATATTTATTACAAATTTAGGTCAAAATTAGGGGGGGAAGTAATAAATACGTCAAATACTGGCAAAATAAACAATAGTATCCTCAGCATATAAAAAATATATTATATATTTTTTATTATATTCGTAGGTACATTCATGTTTAAAAACATATACTATTCTATGCATTTACCCCATAAGAAAATGCTTAAAAATAATGTAACTCTATTAAATATCTTCTATTAATCAATCTGTCTCAATTAGAAGAACCTTACTTGAAGATAACTGATTGCTTGCTTTTCGAAGGTAATTTATCATCACAAATTAATGGCCTATATATATCTGTTCTATAAAAATGTAAAGCATTTTAACTGATATAAATAGATTTTTCAATATTCTGACAGTATGTTAAGTAAAATCCATTACAGCTAAATGATTTTTATCATAGCACTAAAACTTATTGAATTTTTAAATAGAATTACATTACGGTGACGTGAAAATTGAACACTTTTTTATACAGCGTGTTCACGTTATAATATAAAAAAAAATTAAAATTGAATCTTTTGTAAGAAATTGAAATAAAAATTAAAAAAAACTTTCTTTGAAACGGTCGGTAGAGAAAAGAAATCGCATAAGGCAAGTGAAGATAAAAGGTTAATCGTTCAGAATGGATTTCTCATAGCAATAAACTGGTTACCTTCGCGTTTCTCCAGCCGCAAAATAAAGTCTTTTGCGACAACAAAATGGATGGCTGTTTTCTTTAGGTGAACGATTTAGTAAGCCTATGATCGGTGTTAAGATTTATTATCCTTTTTATTAATGGAAGCAAATTTGAGTATAACTTGCTGTTGGGTTTGGATTCTGTTGAAGGTAATAATAATTTATTTGGTTTTTTTTATTAAATATAAAAAAAACAATAAAAATGCTATTTGAGCTTATGATAATATTTTTTTCATTTTCTTATTTTTTTCCCCTAGCCTGTACTGTACTATCCCATTGTTGGGCAAAGGGATCCCTCCACTTCTTCTACTCTGCTCTATTTCGCGCTTAGCACCAATTAGACTTAATGGTCCAGCTCGTCTCGCCATCTCCGTTTTGGTCGGCCAATTCTCCTTTCAGAGTTCGGAATCCACCTGGTAGAAGATTTCGTCCATTTTTTCATTAGCTTTTTTATAATATAAATCGTCAAGAATAAGTTAAATAAAAATTAAAATGTAAAATAGCATAACAATATTCATTTATATTGAAAAAAAATCAGCTTAAAAAACTCGTATGTTTGACTTTCAATATCGTGTACAGAAACAACTCAAACAATATGAAGGCAAAAAATACAGTACGTCACGCAAACAATTTCCATTGAACTATATTCAAAATATTGGCAGTTCAATTAAAAAAATATATTTTTGGCACATTTACAATTATAAGAATAAGCTTTATGAAAAAAATAATTTTCACATAAGGTTTATAGGTCTACAATTAAATGTAATATGTGTGTAATTAAAGTTTCTAAACTAAATATATCTACTATATACTTCTTATATATATACATATGTAAGTTAATAAAATATTATAACTGCAATTAAAATTTTAACCTTCAATTTTCAAATTAAAATAATAATTTAGACACAAGTGCAGACAGATAGTATATTACCATCATATTATACAATTAAATACATAAAAAAAATAGCACAAAAAAATCTAAATCTTCTCATAATATCATTATAGTCAGAAAATGTATAAAAAATGTATTTTTAATTAAAGATATCTTTAGGCTGTCTTTGCGTGTTGTACTGCCCCAAATACTAATGCGTGCGCAAGCCGAACCTGCCCTGAATATTTTAGACCGAGTCCGGACGTGGTCGTGGTCGTGGTCGTGGTATGGAAAAAAGTTTGTTTTACTTACATTTGGGACCATGGGGCCTAATGTTTTGGTCTCTTGGGTTACAATATTTATTGCATTTAAAACGTTGGAATCTCAATACAGTAGATTCTTTGTTTGGAATATTCGGTAACAAGGTAGAAAGGCGAATACGAATTTTTCGTTCGAATTAGAATATTCATGGTGCAACCCCTACCTTGATTGTTCGCGTAAATCGTGTTGACGGAAGGAAATGTGCGATTTATCATAAACTCGATCCCTATAAAGAGCAAAACAAAAGTATCGTACAGGATAAAGTAGATTTATTGTAATATAAAAAGTATATTTATGTAATAACATTTATTTTTCAGTTTCTCGTATATCAGGGATGGCAGGGAACCTACTGTTAAGACACACTGTTGCCCACTTCCCATTGAATTTTCAAGGCATTGCATGTTAAGTGGTGAAACTCAACGCCGTGTTTTTGCCCTTGATATTAGAGCGAACAAATGCAAATATCAATAAATAACAATTCATTTTTAAGATCGAACCCATCACCGTAGCCTTACAGTCAAACGCTACCCCTGTGCCATCAAGGCTTCTACATTATTCATCATCAAAGGAAAAACGGAATTTAACTAAAAAGCTCAAAGCATATAAAAAAAACTCAATAAAACTTTATAAACACAACACAAAGCAATATCGCTGCAAGCGCTGGTATATAAAAACATCCATTTAATTAAAAAGGAACCAGCAAGGACGCGTGCCCCGTTTACATGGAATCCCCTGAGCTTCCTCACGAAGGACTAATGACAAACAGTCATATCGCGTGAACACCGAAATTCTAACAGAAGCCTCTAATATGAAATAATGAGTTTGTATATCTGTATTGCGATTTTTTTTTATCTATATTATATATGTTATCCTTTATGTTTATAGGAAACACCTTTAAATTTAGTATTTTTTTAAGAATATATGCTTAGAAAGAATTTATTTTGTAGCTTTACGTTTTATTTCTAGATTAAGCATATTCAAATCTTGCTAACTGAACATTTTTAAATATTTTCTAAAAAAGTATTTTTCTTTTCTTTTCTTTTAATACATAGCATTCTCTCATCTCAAATGATAATTTTCAAAAATTATCTTTGGGCAGCTTTGTAATTATCTCCCTACAGAGTTGTAAATAATGTAAATAAGCTGTAACAAGCGTATAATAATTTCGACGTAGCATAATAAGTACTTATGGCTTAGTGGTCAAAGCGCTTGGACTCGGACAGTTCAAATTTTTTCACATTTTCTAAAAAGTACTTCGCTCTCCGCTCTCCGCCTGAATACGATCTTAAGGAATCGACAAAATAAAAATCACCCAAACGTATAGAATATATATTAGCTATTATTATCTAAAGTTATATTAAACCTACTTCTGAGCTAGGATTACTAAAAGCGGATAGTATAAACATATAGCTAAGTAAGTCTTCCCTTAGTTCACTCAATGTTTAGTTAACCGACCCTCGCTAGTTTGGGCTTGGCTAAACTTATCATATAATCCAGATGTTAAAGAGAAGAACACTATTTATTTTATTTAAAGTACTTCGTTACATTTAGCGTTTATTGTATTTTTTAGGTAAAATAATAAGACCCTTAACCTTGAAGTAAGAGACCCTCATAGCGCAGGGCACAAGGGTGTGAATGTAATACGACGGTTGCGGGTTCGATTCTATTCGAGGTAATGGATTATTATTCGTAAATATTTTAATTTATTGGCTATGGCATCAAGGCATAAGCCCGGCGTTCAGCTTACACGCAATGCCTCGAAAAAATCGGCGGAAAATGGGGGACGGTGTGTCTTAAGAATGGGTTCCCTCTGCCTTTCCTGCTGAATGCGGGAACAGCGTGAAGCTGAAAATACTAAGCAACTTAAGATTTGGCATATATAATGAACAAACTAGAACGTAGAGTGTTATACTAAAAGTGAAATATAAAAGAAATGTAATACAAATTAACTCGTACAGGTTTTTAAAATTAGTCATTTCTAATAATAGCATGAGTCTANTATATATATACATGATTAATATAAACTTATTTAGTGGTGTAAAATGTTTTTCTTCAAGCTTCACGCTTTATCCCACATATAGCAGGGTAGGCAGAGAGAACATAGTGCTACGACACTCCGTCCTTTACTTTTCGCCGAATTAGTGGTGAAACTTAACACCGCAATTAACCTTAACACAAGAGCGAATAAATATTAAATATTTAATTTCCTCGAGTGTGTGAAATATAATTAAATTAAATATGTTTTTTTCTAAATAACAATAAAGTTATAATAATTGCAAAATGTTAATTTAAATGAAAATCAAATTGCAATTACAAAGTTCCAAGGCAAAGTTGTACATAGCTTAATTTTAAAATTACAAGAAATACGACCACTGCTCCCGTTAATTACGACTTCTGTGAGTTAATTTCATCGTTCCAAGCACGAATTCTATATCATATTATAAATTTATTGGCAAGTTCCCTCTGGAACTGGCTTATATTTCGATGAAATATAATATCAATAAAAAAATATTATTATATTTAATCTATTGAAGTTCTCATAGTGTAGTAATATTTTTTATTAGATCTAATAATAGGTGCCTCTGGTAACGAGGTAAAGCGCGGCGTTGAGTTTAGCCACTCAACACACAATGACTCCAGAATTCGGGAGAAAATGGAGAACGAAGTGTCTTGACAACAGGTCCTTCTGCCTACCCTGCTATGTGCGGGATACAGTGTGATGCTAAAAAAATATCCACCTCCCCCTTAATTAAAAACACTCCGTGTTGAGTCGCGGATTTCAACGCCGCAAAGATAATATAAGAAATAAATTGTATAATTATAACGTAAATCATTCTCCATATTATAAATTTAGAAGTGAATGTAAAAAAAGCATTATAAAAAGCCGTAAGCTTCTACCATTTTTCACAAAGAATCTGTCCCAATGTTCTTGCGGTTTCACCAAAAAAACGCTGAGAGAGGGCTTTCTTCTTATCTTTTTTAACAAAAGTCAGTCGCGAAAGGTAAAACGACTCGCCTATTATTTAGATGACGTGACAAAGCTGAATGTTTACCCTTTTAACTCCGCCTTCACTTGGATTTGTCACGGTGTGAACATCAGCCTTGGCTTTTGAGCGTCATTTCATTTCTTATTTACAACCCTGTTTATTGATTTTTATCTATAAAAAACTTGCTCGTGATATATATTTCTATGAAATATTATTGTTATATACTCGTTTGTATATATTTTTATTTTGTTTACATATTTTATTTAATTGCATAGAAATTGTCAGTTAATTTTAGATGGCACGTTTGACTGATATCCAAGATTTGCGAGTTATGCTTAGCTATTTTTTTATATAGTATTAAAATAAAAACAAATTTACAGTTTTATCAAGAATAAAAAATAATTATCATCTCTCAATAAAGAACCTGTACATTCCATACCCCCAAAACAATTAGAAGCAATACCACAATTAATCACTAACCTGAAACGACGACAGTTCAGCAACAAAGCAGACTATCATCGACAGTGTTTCGCTGCATCAGCTGGAGCTATAAACTAGTCGGCGCTGTCGTCGACAGGGCATGTTCTGGTGCAGACGTAGATTGAAATGCATGAATCCAATGTCCTTAGATCCTCCACCCAACTCACATTGCACTTATAATTTGAACACTTAAGAATTTATCACTTATTTATTTATTACAAATAATTACAAATTTAAACTATTTACATATATATCTAAACTGTGATTAAAAATATATATATTATCTGAAAGTTTATTTAGTGTTAATATTTTTGAAATTTAGACGTATATTTGGACAGACGTCAGCACTGGAGAGGCAGTGATGCGTTAGATTCTACGTTGACGGCGGTTGAATGGTGAGGATCGATCAGGGGAACACTCGCTATAAAAAAGCCAATTATTCGTATATTCTGAATAATTCAATATATTACATGAAAATGTATATATACGTATTCCGAAGCTAAGATGGAATTTGAACTTTTCAAGTTTGTATTTTTTTTGTATAAGTATAGGAATAAATTACTCTCTATTTTTCTCTCTCGTAGAAAAGGTAGCATTCTCGAAAACTAAATTATATTTATATTTTAAAAATTATGCAACTACCTTCATTTCTATAAAATTACACTCGATTAATGCAAAATTATTACCTACGTTGGAACAATTGATTATTTTTTTACAAGCTTTTATTTAACCTGCCGTGTTAGTTAATGTGCATGAAATCTTATAACCTTAATTTGACCTACTTCACAGTGCACTATTGAGCTGAAATTTATATTACGATTTCATTTCTGATGACAATGAAATTACACATAATGGAATATTGTTTTTAATACAAAATGGCCGCTTCAACAAAATGGCAGAATATAATTTTAGCCATCATCAGCAATCCACCTAATAAATAATGGGTATCTAGTCAAAGGGATTGATTTGTAAAATGTTTTTGAACCGGTTGATTTAATTATAATTTTATTTGTATTTTGTTAGTTAATAAATTCTAAAATAGAAATGTGTGTAGATGTAAGTAGAAGTAGAAATAACCAGATCAAAGAGAACTTATTAGAATTAACTTGTTATAGAATCTATAATATATATCTTAATCATAATTTATTACTCCCGCAAACTCAAGAGCAAGCGAAATTTAATATGGCGAATGTAAACTTTGTATAACTTCCGAAAATCGTTTCTTAAGAACAATAGGTTATTATTAATTTTATTTCTCATCGAATATGCAATATATCTAATATCAGAAGCAATTTACTGGATTCCCAGGGCAGTGTGGCTATCTATAGCATGTGGTACACCGAATAGCAAGGCGGTGGCTAATTAAATTGACATGTCTAAGGTTAGCCTGTAAAGCAATATACTCGTGTCAACGAACCTGTTTTGTAAGTCTTAGACAATCTTAATTTGATTTCTGTATTAAAATTTGCTTATAAAATTGACTTCATTTAAATTTGCTTTAGTGTCGAGGCAATCAGCGGTGTTGAATTCCGTCACTCAACACATAATGCCTTCATAATTTGGCGGAAAGTGGGGAGTGGAGTGTCTTAACACTAAGTTCCCTCTGCCTACCCGGCTATAAGCGGGATACAGCGTGAAGCTGAACAATGTATTAACCTATTAAAATGATATTTCTTATCTATATAATAGGAAAACTGATAAATTACATTTGAAAAAATGCTAATCCCACAGTGTAAAATAAATTAAATAATCAATTAAACATCTGAACTATTCCAATAAAAGCCAATTTGGTGAGCTCGATTCACTCCATGTGCACGCGTGCGTGAAATACTTTAAACGCTATCGGTCAAATTAAATTTATAATATCATGAATAGTTCAATGAATATTTTCGATACGATTTGCTAATAACTCTTTTGAAAAAGGTATATTTAATACTTACTATATACCCCATAGTATAGTTGCTATGGCATATATATATAACATATATATAACAAGTTAACATTTAAATATTTCAGAGAAGGAAGCCGTGGCTCATGGATACTAAGTGTATGACTGTAAACGCGGCAGGTTGAGGGTTCGATTCTCACTCAAGAAATTTAAATATTTAATATTATCATTTTGTTCGCTCTAGTGTCGAAAAAAAACGCGGCGTTGAATTACCGCCACTTAACTATGCTTTCGGAATTCGGTGGAAAATGAGACACTAGGTTCCCTCTGCCTACCTTGCTAGGTGGAAAAAAAAAGCAACTTTTTATACAAAACAGTATTAATATTCTATTATATAACGTTAAATGGATTGGTATTCATAATTGATATGTCAATCTCAATTTGTGACAGGTTCATATAAAATTTAAAGATTTAAAAATTCATAGTTAAATTATTATTAAAAATATTTATTTTAAAATTAAATATTTATGATTATATAGTACTTGCTAGTTCATTCTAAATTTACATTATTAGTAATGTGAAGAGCACGTTAACACACTCGGTAGTCAAACAAAGACCATGCCTCATTCAGTTTGCTTGCCCTGGCTTAATGGCGCCTGGGTTTATTAANCATATTATTATAGGGAAATATAGCAAGTAGACATTTGAATATTCCAGAGAAGGCTATCACGGCGCAGGGACACCAGTTTGTGACGGTAAATGCGGCAGGTTGAGGGTTCGATTCCCACTCAAGAAATTTAAATATTTAATATTATCATTTTGTTCGCTTTAGTGTCGAAAAAAAACGCGGCGTTGAATTCCGCCACTTAACTTTGCTTTCAGAATTCGGTGGAAAATGAGAAACTAGGTTCCCTCTGCCTACCTTGCTAGGTGGAAAAAAAAAACAACTTTTTATACAAAACAGTATTAATGTTCTATTATATAACGTTAAATGGATTGGTATTCATAATTGATATGTCAATCTGAATTTGTGACAGGTTCATATAAAATTGAAAGATTTAAAAATTCATAGTTAAATTATTATTAAAAATATTTATTTTAAAATTAAATATTTATGATTATATAGTACTTGCTAGTTCATACTAAATTTACATTATTAGTAATGTGAAGAGCACGTTAACACACTCGGTAGTCAAACAAAGACCATGCCTCATTCAGTTTGCTTGCCCTGGCTTAATGGCGCCTGGGTTTATTAACTTAATAAGTTAATTATGAACTAACAAAAGTATACCGTTTTATTTCCGTTTCACGCTGTATCCCGCAAATAACAGGGTAGAGGGAGCCTAGTGTTATGACACTCCGCTCGCCACTTTCCACCGAATTCTGTAGGGATTGCGTGTTGATTGGCGGAACTCAACGCTGAGCTTAGCCTCGACACCAGAGCGAATAAATGAAAATACTAATTCGAACCTACAAGCAGTCACGTCTGACGACCACGACGCCACAACTGATACGGGCCTTAGGTATATACATTCATTTATAGGTAATTTTTTTCAACAAAAACTAAATATAAATTTTGGAAAAATAAATAAAAATAAAAAAGTATAATTCCTCAAGAGCTCCAAAAATCGCTTAATTTTCTTTTATTTATTTTTTTTGCTATATTCTTAAACGTTGCCCCATTAATTTTGCCAAATTAATTATTTCAATAAACAACACCTACCCTAACCGCGCTAAAGAAAGAAAGAAAATAAACTCTATTAATTTCTAATAACTATTAATAAGTAATTAAAGAATATTTCCAATATAATATTAGTACAATACATTCCGTTAAACGATATTTTAATATTATTTTCATGATTTATGCATGACATAGCCAGAGTTACACCTCCGTATAATGATCTCGGTTTATCGTAGCCATTGAAGCTTCATAGCAGACTAGCCGGCGTCGGTAACGGTCGATGTACTACGGAATATTGGGAACGAATTCTACTTGGGTTGAAAATTAAAATGAAAATTTATTATTAAAATGAATAAATTTTACAATTTCACTGTTAGTGTTTTTAATATATTAGTTAAGTTCGTTTTTGATAGTTAATAAAATATTTATTTGGGTTACAATTATTTTATTATTCTATTGAAATTCAATTTTTTACTATAATTATACAATACATGTATATCTATATATAGAAAGCAATTTCAATATGTGCTTCTCATATAAGAAAAATGCAAGAGGTCGTACAAAACGGCCTTGGCAGTTTTGATTCTGAAGCTTTCACAGCGTACAAGTCTTTTCGGGGAATGTGCCTTATACGAATTGAGTCGACCCTGTTTCATTCGGTACAATTTTTTTTTTCATCAAATAAAACATTCAGAACTATGGCCCGGTGCTTCGGTAGTAAAATTGTCCATATTCAAGTTGGAACAAATATGTATGTATGTGAAAATAATAGTTTTTTAATAGTAGTAGGGTAGTTTTTGTTTGTTTCTATTAATGTCTGTGATGGTAATTTGTCATGGACATAGTATATATATTTTTTGGGTTTCACACTGTATCCCGCAAGTAGCAGAGTAGAAAGTAGGGAGCCTAGTGTTAAGACACTCCGCTCCCCACTTTCTGCCAAATTCTGGAGGTTAAGTGCCTGTATTCTGCCTGTTAAGTGGTGGAACTCAGCACCGCGCTTTGCCTCGGCACCAGAGCGGAGAAATTAAACTATTAAATATTTAATTTTCTCGAATGGGAATAGAACCTATAACCTGTCGCGCTTATAGTCACACCATTGTGCCCTTGCATCACGACTGACCTCAACTAATATAATATAATTTCCTATTCAATACCAAATATCCACAGATCTGACCTATAATAAAAATTATTGGTAAATTTTACCCCAAATACCTTTCAAATCTATATTTTGTGTGTTTGGGACAGTTTCGTAATGGAGACCATCGATTTTCTCTAATAAATCGACTGTGGCACTGCTCTAATTTCATAAGCAAAGCTAAACTCAAACAGTCAAATTATAACATTAATGTTATATACGGGACCGTCGTGTTCGAGGGGCACAAGGATATGACTGTAAAGCGAGGATTGCGGGTTCGACTTCCACTCGTTGAATTATTGTTTATTATTATTTTCAACTCGTGATCGTTTTATTATGTCGAACTGCATATAAAAAAAATCTGAGAATCTAAATTACACACACTTCTATTTGCGATTATATATAGATTAGATGACAATATAATACTATGATATCATTAATATGGTCTGATGATGGAATTGGAAGGTGGCTGATGGAATCTTGGACTGCCTTCTTGTAAACATATTGAATTTGTGCTGATAAAAAAATGTGTTTTATTTTTCAAATAGTAATTTTATTATTCAAATTGCAATAATTTTAAAAATATTTGTTATATACAGAATTTAAATATTTTACTCGGTTTAAATATTTTTATTTTCAACAGTGTTATTTGACAAAAAATATACAAAAAAAATATTGTATTTAATAGATAAATCTATATTGTATATGTTAACAAAACTGTAGCAACACGACATAGCTACGATCTACGAGTAAGTTCTAGCCCTGTGTTCTAATTTCACGTCGAGAAACGTAAAAAAAAACTGACGTTCCCTCAACTGACAAGAAAGTAGTACTGGAGACATATCGACTACTATATTTTACTTTAATTATGAAGTCTAAAATTTAGCATTAGTATCTAATATTTATAATTAAATAAATCAATGATTTTATATATATTTTTAAAATAAATATGTGATAATTTAAGTGTAACTTAGTAAATCGTGGCACTACCACTACACCTAAATTCATATTAAAGACTGCTTCATTTAATATCTTTTTTTATAAATAAATATAAATATCTGCAATATGGAAAGTATAATATTATTTGTATTTTGTTCAAACAATAAAAAATGTATTCGCTTTTAGGTAGGTGACTCGCTCAAAAAATATATTTTACCATAAAATACGTTTTTCGTGTAGACCATAAGCTATAAAGTCTTAGAAACTACGATTATGGGATCTTTTTACGGTCACTGAAGTGGGGAACGCGTTATAATTAGTACGTGGCGCACTTACAAATGAAAGAAAATTACAGCGAGTGCTACTTCTAAGTTATTTTATTTAACGAAAATGAAATAAATATCAATAAATTTAGTTAAAGATTGATATTCCAAAATGATTTATACAGAATTTCTAATAAATTAATGTAAACGTATATTTTTCGCAATAAATATTTTAATATTAAATGAAAACCTTCCTGAAAATATTACCTCAAATAATCTACAAAAAAACATAATATTCCTATATACTTAATTATACTTCCCTCCAGCCATTACAATCAGTATTTAACATTACTTATAACCTCATCTAGTATTAGTATTTCTAAACATAAGCACTAAGACCCCTTGAACGATCTCACACTAGAATATCAACTATATTTACATTGTATTTAAAATAACACTAAGAAGAATAACACTATTTATATTAGACTCGATTACAGCCGGCTCTACGAGCATTTCAAACGCGCAAGTCCATATTTTATTATTATTATAAACAAGTCATTAAACGCAATAAACGATACAATGTTGGATTATAGAGTGACATTTCGAAGGATTTTATTCATAATCTANATCGATATTACAAAATGATTTCTAAAGTATTTCTAATAAATTAATGTAAACGTATATTTTTCGCAATAAATATTTTAATATTAAATGAATCCTGAAAATATTGCCTCAAATAATCTACACAAAGCGATCAAGCCATAAAAAATAATAATATTCCTATTTACTTAATTATACTTTCCTCCAGCCATTACAATCAGTATTTAACATTACTTATCTAGCATTAGAATTTCTAAACATAAGCACTAAGACCCCTTGAACGATCTCACACTAGAATATCAACTATATTTACATTGTATTTAAAATAACACTAAGAAGAATAACACTATTTATATTAGACTCGATTACAGCCGGCTCTACGAGCATTTCAAACGCGCAAGTCCATATTTTATTATTATTATAAACAAGTCATTAAACGCAATAAACGATACAATGTTGGATTATAGAGTGACATTTCGAAGGATTTTATTCATAATCTAAATACAAAATGGGGTGCAAAACGCGGCACTACCCCCTTTCGCGGCGAGGTTCCAACTGAATCACCCTCGATCGGATGCCTCCGCCCAACATAGCGCTGGCTCGATGTCGCTACATTCAAATTTAATCTTATTCCCTCATCTCCAAGGTCCTGTTCTCCTTGTTTCTGGTGGCATGATGAAGAAGATTCATGCTTCGGTCTCTCAAAGCGGCCAATACGCATGTCCACGATATTGTATAATGTATATAATTTCATATAGAGGGCATAGTTTCCTTGTACATTTGGATTTTCTAGAGTTCAAGGACTGTGTCTGTTGAAGTTACCAACAAAAGATAGGTTTTAAATTTGAAATTTAATTTGTAACATATATTCAAAGTAAAATTCTTTAATTGGGGTAAATGGGTACTCATTTCGTAGGATTAATATGTCAAGTTGAAGATTTCTTCAATTCGCTCCTTTCGAGTGTCGTTGGCCTTTTGCTCCAAATACGTTTTAGCTTTAAGTGGTCTTAGACCTTTCAGTCTGCGTCCATGTATTACTTTAAGTGCTTATAATTTTGTTTGATATTACATTTTATATAATATACGAGCTAGCTATAAGAAAATTGT
Source organism: Heliconius cydno galanthus (assembly GCA_036379175.1). Taxonomy (NCBI): domain Eukaryota; kingdom Metazoa; phylum Arthropoda; class Insecta; order Lepidoptera; family Nymphalidae; genus Heliconius; species Heliconius cydno. Next base: position 18,050 of record JAKRZM010000578.1, read on the forward strand.
TTTTCTATTCAGCAGCAGGAAGCTTAGAGTTGAAACATTCCGCTCGCTACTTTACGTCGTATTCTAGAAGCGGTATTTCTGTTGAGTGTAGCACTGTGGAACGCAGCACGTTGACTCAACAGTAGACCGAAGAAATGAAATATTGAATATTATATTAAGTATAAAATTGTTTACTGCATTAACTTACAAAATTATTTAAATGGAAATCTGTCTGAGGAATATCTAATTAAATTTATTTAGATATAAATAATTCCTACTTATTAGTCCCTGGATTATATTTAGCAATATTTATATTTTATTGACCTAATTAAAAAAACTAAATATTTAATTAATAGGTAAACATAAAAAATAAGCATTAAAGTAGTGACGGTGTAATCAATACAGTATTACACACAGGGCAGTCACAACACGCAATACCTCCAGAATTCGGCAGAAAATGGGGAACGGAGTGTTTTAGCACTAGGTTCCTTCTGCCTACTCTGCTGTGTGCGGGATACAGCGTGAAGCTGATAATGATAAAAATAGTAATGCTAGTGTGGCTAGTTGTAGCGCAGGGGCACTAACGTGCCACTCTAAACGTGAAAGGTTATGGGTTCGATTCCTAGCTATATGCAAAGTACAATATGAAACTAAAAAAAATTTACACTGATTATAAAAAGAAAGTAGTGGATAATAAATTCGACCTATTAAAAGATGGAGATAGACATGATGGTTCAATCCATCTTTGAAGTCTCAGAAAATGAGAAAAACTCTATTGTACATTATAAGCATGTGAGTAATCAATTCAATTTCTTTGTCGCGGTAACTTCGTATTTCATAAAAAAATATATTTTTCATTTACTATATTTATAACGATATTTTTTTATCTATAAGTAGTTTTACTTGTAACAAGATCGTGACTGATAGGAGGATTTTTGAATAATATGAAACAGAACCCAAAACATCAATTTTTATTTCTTTGTCTATATATAGATGTGCGTTCGTGTGTGCGTTCGTGTACGGTTAAAATGCAGTTTAAACTATTACATTTTAGCGAAGTTTTTCTAAACAGCTTTACATTTAGTTGTTTTATTTCAATCGGTTTATAAATTAAAAAAATGTAAAATAACTGCCTTATTCAATTGAATGTATAGATTTTGTTTATAATGTATAGATATTGTCTTTAAACTGATAATTTTATTCTAGCAAAAAGTAAGCCAAGTTATTAAAAATAATTGTGAAGTTTAAGCGGGCGAAGTCGCAAGCGGGTCGCTAGTCATTACTAAACCCATGACAAGCTTTACTTAATAAAAGAAAAGGAAGACATCTTTTAAATCGACAATACGTTTTCGAATAGGTAATAGTAAAAGTTTACTCTACTCACGCCAAGGACGCGTTAGTGAGCGCAATCCGATTTCGTTGATGTAATTCGATGTCACCCAGTTAATTCGGGCTACATTGATCGAAATTACATTTATATGGAAAAGAATAAAATTTGTAGTGACAAAACTATTACATATAAAAAAATAAAGTAGCTTTTCTTGAAATAATTTTATAAAAATTTTATTTGCCATTTTTTGCGTGGAAACCCCCCATTTACCGCATTATGCAGAAGGAACCTAGTGATAAGCCACTAGGTTCCCTCTGCTTTCCCTGGTACATGTTTAAGTAACATGTACTCGAATTTTAAACGGATTTTTCTTCTTATCTGGTTGACTCAGAAATGTTTTACACATTAAACTAGACAGAACTAAGTTAATTCTACTTCCTAATATTATAATTTGTGAAGATGGATGTTTGTTTCTCTTTCACGCAAAAACTACTGAACTTATTTAGATAGAACTTTATAGTAACAGAGCTTACATACATAAAAATAACATAGGCTACAATTTACGTAGAGATTTTGTAGAATAGCGCTTATATTGTACTAAAGCAATAAGTTTAAGCGGGCGAAACCGCGCCTGAATCACTAATTAATTCTAAATATAAACTAATTACTGCATTGTCCTCCTACTGTGTACACTGCAAAGCCCACATCCACTTTCAAAGTGTTACTTTATACAAACTCTTCCAAACTTGAGTGTAGAACGTCATATAAAGTAGCCTCAACTAAGGTAAATCTAAGTTAGTAAAGATGGACGTCGTACAAAGTAAAATATATGATACAAAAATGGCTATAGTGAAAACAGGTTGTATTACGATTAAATATTTTTAGGCACCCGCATACCGCATTCTCTATATAGAGGAAAAGAAAGATAGAAGATAATTTCTCGTAATTTTTAAAGAAACAAAAAAAAACAACCTTTTTTGTCATCGACATTGTAATCTTACAAGAAAACGTCTGTTTTCTATATTTTAGTAAACTTTTTTTTTACTTGTTAGCAAATAAATTAACAATTTCTATACATGCATTAAGTTGAGATAATTTGATTGTATTAAGTAGACTAACTAACTTAACGTGATATTTAACTTACTTTACTTAATATTTTTTTAATAGATTATTACCTGACACATCCTTCAAATACGAATAGTATTTATAAGAATTTTATTTTTAAAAAAGCACAAACAACCAGAACTAGAACCAGCAGATTTACATTTCTATCACTTTAAAGAAATTAAATATTTGAGACAAAAAAGGGTGTCTACTAGATATTATATTAATAGGACACTAAAAATTCAATTTAGACCCAACTCTCTACCTAAATGTACTAAATGGTAATTGGTGATATTTTCACCCAATTTGTACGTTTCTTTGAATAAATTATTCTAACTTTACCACTCGCGTTCGTTTGCGGTCTGCGCCGTCATCATTCACTAACCAACCCTGGAATTAGCTTTCATATCTGAATAATAATGACTAAGCTTTAAGTAATGCGATAGTGGATTAATTAGATGTAGATGTATTTGCATATTACGTTGTAACGATATTTGACAAGTGAATATTAGTTTAATATGCTACTTTGCTCCAGCTAAATGGGGTGACGAGGGCAACGGCTGGATGCGAAGATCTGAAGATCGAGCTCAGTGGCGTGCCCTTGGAGAGGCCTATGTCCAGCAGTGGACGAGGACATGTTGATGATGATGATGATGATGATGATGCTATATCTTAATATTAACCAACTATCTAGAGGCAAGTGGCTGCTGTCTTCTTTTTAATGACATTAAATTATACATATGTATATGAGCCATATAAAAATATATTTTAATTTATTTATCTCACTGTCGTAGGTTATTTTTTTATTACTTAAATTATTTAAGAAAAAATATTAATTGGAATTAACGAAAACAACCCCATAATCGTGATAATTATCATGGTTATTAAAAATTTTCAAACCTAATAATACTTAATTCGTCATACCATATGTATAAAGACGGAGAAAGCTAATGCAAAAGAAGAAGAAGAAGAAAAATATTTAAAAAAATCATAAATATGGCAGTAATATACGGCCTTGATTATATAATTTAATTTAACAAAACGATATGCTCATATACAGGCTCATTCTGAATAGCGTGTTCGAATTCATAATAGGGTAATTTCCATGTGGTCCGCACGTTCAAGGACAGAATGGGAAATATATTCATTTCCTATTCGTCTTGTAGATTACACCTCAATTCACTTCTGAATGGTAGCGATCGTATATGATTATATGAAAAGTTATTTTTATTGCTACATCCCGAACGCTTTTTGTTGGTACATTGTAGGTTTAAGTTAAGCAAATATTGTTTTTCTTAGCTTCACGCTGTATTCCGTATATATCTGAGTAGGCAGAGAGCCTAGTGTTAAAACACTCCGTTCTCTACTTTATAAGTAACGGTGATGGACACCCAGCTTTGCCTCGTTACCATAGCAAGAAAATTAAAATATTCATTGCCTCGAGTGGAGATCAAATCGACAACCTGTCGCGCTATGACGGCCTCTAATTTTATTAATGAGATTTTCTTTTATTTTAGCCGCAAATTAATGTAAAATTGTTTTTTAAACTTATCTATATAATATGTATAAAAGGAGATGTCGCCACTGACTGAGGTAAGACGTGAGTAGAAAAGTGAAATTTGGTCAGATGTTTATTTATGTAATGTGGACACCCACTAAGAAGGGATTTTGAAAAATCTTAACCCTAAAGGGGTGAAATTATATGACAAATATATATAATGGATTTCACTAAGCTGGGCTTACTTTCAAATAGCCAATATGAATTATTGAGAATGCATTTGATCTACTAATGCTTTGGTCTGAGTTGTATTCGATTATAATAATTAATTAGGATTAACATGATATTAGTATAACATGATTACGCAGTGCTTCCAGAATTCGGTGGAAAATGGGCAACGGAATGTTTTATCTCTAAGTTCCCTCTGTCAACCCTGCTGTGTGCAGGATACAGCGTGAAAGTGATTTAATTTTATTTTAAGGGTTCCTTATCTAAAAGGAAAAACGGAACCTTTATAGGAACACTTTGTTGTCCGTCTGTCCACCTGTCGAGACCATTTATCTCGAGATCGCGTGGAAGTATCAAGCTGAAAGTAACAAACAGAAAAAAAACAACAAACTTCTAGGTGAATGCAATCAAAAGATGCAAGGAACTTATTCATCGATTTTGCTGTATTTTGTATGGAAATTGACAGGTAATCAAAACCTATGGAGCCGTGTCATGTGCCATGGATACCAATAAAGGAAAAAAAATGATAAGTGAAAATTTTATAGGTATTTCATAAAAAAAAAATTACAAACTTATTTTTGAAGTTCATTTCATACAAAATGACTCCAAATGCCTGGAAACTTAAATCAGCTTTTATAAGATGTACTTCTTGTAGGCCTACAGTCCTACAATTAGTACGGAAGCCTCGATGGGCGACTCACCCTTTTCTTAGAATATTTATTATTTTGGAGAAAAAAATCACAAGTTTAGCTTCATTTTAACAAGTAGCTAGAACTGTACACTAATAGATTACTTACTTAAAAGTACCTACATATAATTTATATAATTTTACTATAAACCCAAAAATATACATACACCACTACACCTTACACTAAATTATTTGCCGTTTCCCTTATACGTGATACGTGCGTGTTTCATATCGAAAGTGACAAATTGACTTTTGTAACGACACGCGAGAGCTGCTAGTATGAGTGACGTCATGTCTTCCGTTACAGAAAACCTTATGAAAACAGAATTATAACAAGGTAATATCCATGTCATGTTATTTTTATCTGCTATATGTATACAAAATATGAATATAACGTCTTTTCAGTGTTGACGACTGGATACTAACTTTCTGTAATATATATTTTGAATATAGTCGACAGTATCAGCCTATCGCCGTTCACTGCTGAAGGTACGCCCCCCCCCATTAAACACTAACCATCCCGGTCTTGGGCTTCCCGCATCCATCCAACGCCCAGTCTTCTTTAAGTCGTCTGTCCATCGTGCTGCAGAGCGTCCTACACTACGCCTGCCTAAGCGCCATCTCCACTCTAATATGTATCAACTCCATCGAATGTCGGTACGTCCGCTGAGAATTCGGGCGGAGAGTGGGAAATGGAAGTATCTTGACATTAGGGTCCCAGGTTCCCTATGTCTACCGTTATATATGATAAAAGATAAATATCATATCTTTGATAGTACGTAGAATGGCAGTTGGTATAATTTTAATAGACCGTATTACGTTATTCTCATTACTCAGGCTTGATTGTGCGATAGAGCACGCATTGTGCTCGTCCCTTTGTCATTGTATTCCATTTTATACAGTACAGGAGTTATTAAATCATTGTTTTGTATTACGAATGTATTTTATACAAAGGCGAGTAAGAAGTTAGCAAATTAGCTATTTTACTGCCTCATTGGGTAATTAGTATGGATTCTAATATATAATTGTAATAATTTATATTATGATATAAATAATTATATTAGTAAAAGAAAAAATTTAAGCATATATATAAAAAATATTTACGCGGTCAACCCCAGTAAAAACGGGGAAATCCTTTTACGGACGAAGCGATGGTCAAACTTCTGTAGACTTTCTGTAGATTATCAACATACCTTAATTTTCCTTTATTATTCAGATTTTTATAATACAACAGTTTAAGGGTAGTTTTAAAGTAACTTAGTAAAACGGTATTTTTATATTTAAGCTCTGTTCTGTACATATTGCTGTCAATACATACCATTTTTTAGGTTTCCCCTGTATCTCACGTATAGCAGGGTAGGCAGTAAGGAGGTAGGCAACCAGGAGGTTACCTAATTATAAGACACTCCGTTCCCATCAGGACGCTTCCGTTCCCTTGAAATATATATTTGAAGCTAATCATGGCACAGGGGCGGCAGCGTGCAACTCGCGAATGGTGAATTCGATTCTCACTTAAAGAAATTAAATATTTTCATTTCTTAGCTGTTGTAACGAGGCCAAGTGCAGCGTTGAGTTTCGCCACTCAACACATAGATTTCGGCGGAAAATGGGAAATGGAAAGTCTTAATACTAGGTATCCAAATTTTCTCTACCTAACCTGCTTAAAGCGGGATAAAACGGGAAGCTAATAAACATTTTTGAAACTGATTATATTACATAAACAATGCATAAGTTATCAAACTACGATTATCGTAATGTAATAAAAATAGTATGTACAAACTATGTAAGCCAACATTTAATCTCTTTTCTTAAGAAAAAAATATGCAAATTACTGAGACATTTTAACAGTTGTAGAAAAACTTTGGAATTATGCAAGATTTCTTTCAAAAGAAATGTAAGATGTGTCACAACCGTCAACTAGCAAGTGGGGCGCCGTGGTAGGTTAATCTCCGTATTCTTCTTCAGTACTGAGAAAGCCGTTTCTCAACACTTCATTATAAAATTTACTTACTTTCTTTTATATTTTCTTAACCAACAGAAAACAGAGGGGTGTGGAGATGCAGGGGAATTTTTGATGTTGTATGTATATGTGTGTATCCGTATGTGTCTATGGTATTGTAACTCATAAATGGATGAATTAATTAGTTTTCATATTTAAGTTTACTCTACGTAATTTAGAATTTTTAAATAGTATAAAATAGAAAGTCAATCACTTTCTATTTTATTCAATTTACGTTTACTGTGTTTATATGTTTTTTTTTTTTTAAATTAATTTAAAAAATTCGATATGTTCATTTCTTCCCTTCCCGGTGTTGAGTTCTGAGACTCAACACACAATTCGTCGAAAAATCCAGCGGAAAGTGGGAAACGGAGTGCCTTAACACTAGATTTCCTGTGCGTACCCTGCTGTGTGATATAGCGAGATGCTGTTTTTTTTTTAATCAATAAATTGAATATTAAAAAAAACCAAAATAGTATCTAAAAGATTTATAGCAGCTTAAAACATTTTACATAATTCTGAAATTTAAAAATTCAGCCAATAAATTGAAATGCTCGCTTCAAATCGAATATTGAAGAGTTGACAGAGCCCATTGTAGCGAGCCGATTTCAGTCTAAAAAACGTACAAGTATCGATTTCTTTTCAATTTTAATTTTATTTGATAGATTTTTGTTACTTATTACATTATTTTAAATTAAGTTTAATTATTATAAATTATTACTATTAAATCGATAAATTCGAGGAAGACAGTCGCTAGAATCGGAGATTTATGTCTTATCTTATCTAATTCTAGTCACTTTATAAAATATTCATTTATGTGCCTTTTATTCCTGAAATTTGGTAAAACGGAAACGTAAAAAAGAACACAAAACGTATGAAATCAACAAAAATTTACATTCATTTTTGAGGGAAATAGAAAACGCCTGAGATAAATTTTATACGAATATTTTATTACATTGACTAACACAATTATAAAAATTAAGAATGGAGCCTTAATAATTCTGCTATGCAACAATGTTTGATGATAAAAAAATCTAGCTTTAAACACAAAATTTTGTACTAGAGTAAAGAAAATAAAAATGTTAATAAATTACACATTACATTCCCCCGAGTGGGAATTGAACTCACAACCACGTCCACGCCACGACGGTCTATAATAACAACTACATATTATATAAGGATACAAGTAACGAATTTATTACAATTGTACAGAAGGAATTTGTTGACAGTGCCCGCTGTGGCGTACCAACTGACTTCACCGCAAAAAAACTCCGAAACGGCACTCCGTCGTTTCCAGGTTAATTTAGCATGCGGTTTAAACGTCCAGTACAACTTTGAACAGATTTTATCCTGAATTTTTGTATGTAGGTTTTTTTTTATATTTAGATGATTATAACATTATGTTTTCTAATGGAGGATCTTTTAATTAAGTTATCTTCAAATTAAGTTTTATATGCTTAGTAATATTATTTAACTTCATGCTATATCCTGTACATAGCAAGATAGGCAGAGGTAACCTGAGAGCCTAGTGTTAAGATCCCTTCCCACCCCCCATTTTCCATCGAGTTCTAGGTTGTGTGTTGAGTGGTAGATTATAAATTTATTATAGTAGATTCGGATTCTATAAAAAATGGCAATTTCACTATTACGAACTCTACATTGTAATTAATCAACTTCTGTAAGAAAACAAGGTTGTCAATTCGACTGTTTTTTTTTTATGTTTGTTACCTCATAACTTTCGTCTGGGTGAACCGATTTTGATATATATTTTTTTATTTAAAAGATGAAGCTTCCCGAGTGGTCCCTTTTCTGGTCCATGTCTGACAATGGTATCTATGAGAAAATCACATAAATCTTAAATTTGCATTAGGTATGTGCGCGACAAATAGACGAATAACTCAATGTCGCGCCAACCGATTTTGATAAAGGATTCACTTCAAGGATAATTTGGTGAAAGTTTATTTTACAAAACACTTTTAATGCAAAGAAATTCTTAAATGACTTCTACCTACGCAACGACACAGCTGCTAAAAGGTATACCTTTAAAAACATTTTGTACAATTGATTCGGTGAATGCAAATAAGTATTCAAATTCGAATCCATAATTGGTACGTTAATAGACGGGTAAAAGCCGGGTATCCGATCTCAGTTATTCCGGTAGCTTTCAGGGTGGAATATTTAAAGACTCTTTATTTCGGTTTTAAAACGCGTTCTACATTGTCATAACATTTTATATAATGATACGGGAAATTTTCATTTTCGAGTAAAATACGGAATATGAATATGTTTTTTGGTGTTCGTTTTTTTTTTTTTTTATTATCCATACCTATATTATAAATTCGAAATTAACTCTGTCTGTCTGTCTGTCTTTTACGCAATCAGGGCCAAACTGCTAATTTAATTGTCATAAAATACTCATATAGAGATACTTCTCTCGATCTCGGTATGAACGTAGCATACTTTTTTTCTCATATTTGTAATATTTTCGATATAAACTAATATATTATTTACTCCGCCGTGTCAATAACAACCGTCGCTAAGCGACCGTTGCTGAGCAACGATTTGCAAAGTTTGTTGTTAGAAAACGTCACCCAAAATGAGTTTGCTTAACGCATCTCTCTATTGAGAACTGAAAATAATTCCGTGAATATATTTAATAAATATTCGTATAGTTCAAGCGGGCGTAGCCGCGTTCGGGTCCACTATTATGTACATATATTACATACGTAGAGCAGCCTACTTGAATATAACACAATTGTATTTTCTTTAGAAACGATCTTTTTCTAGAAAATGATTTAGAAAAATAGGGATAATTAACGCAATAGCTATATTGTATGAGGCGATGCGTGGCGTTGAGTTCCACCATTCAACATGATATGCCTTCAGAGTTTGGAACGAAGAGTTTTAACACTAGGTTCCCAAATTCCCTCACCTACCCTGCGGTATACAGGATACAGTGTGAAGCTAAAAAAACTGTACATTTTTTTTATATAGCCAACTTCTAAGTGAAAAAAAATCGGTTAAGTTTGAGTCGGACTCGCCCGACGAGGCTTCCGTACCAATTTCAGAATTGTTGCTCGACGGGACGAAAAATTTATGTATTGGAATATGCACACCAAGCCCTTTCATCTAATACCTCACTTGAACTAGCAGCTTTAATATCAAATTTTGCCCCCCATTTGAGGCTATTATTTTTTAGGATTTAACTACAAATGTATAGTTTTCAGACTTTTTACTGAACTATTACTACCCGTAGATGCTAGCTGTCTGCTGCGTTTTTTGGGATATAAACGTCTATATTTTTTTTATGTAAATGTAGAAATATATATTTATTTCAGGAAATCAAGAAACCGTAGAATATATGGAATATATAGAAGTATATGGTTTAAGTTCAACTCGATATCTTCAAGCATTCCTGAGATAAAAAAAGACTTTTGACAGACAAGTAGACAGACAGACAACAAAGTGATCTTATATACCCTTTTTTTGTTAAGAAGTACGGAACCCTAAAAACAATCATTATTGTGAAGAAATAAAATTTTATTAATAACATTAAAACTTTTAACATTATCTAGCTTAGCTTCATGGAGTTTTATAGTCTGGAAGAAACAGAAGAGCAGTAAAGGGGTGCATTTTCTTACCGTTACTCAGTGATTTAAAAAGAATGGGTGCAAGTTTTGGATATGTCTCAACGTCTTTACCGTCTCGCCAGAATAACGACACCGTACTTACATATTATGGTTTGATAGTTTATCTAAGAGGTGCGGGTTCGAATCACGCTACGTACAACTTTTTATACGTTTTTAAATATTTTTATTTCTTTTGTATGGGATTTAATAGATATGGCAGGACAGGTACATTTATATGTGTAATACAGATATATTACTTTTTTTTTGTTTTTAAATAAATATAATGTCATTTTTTATCTTCCCTGTTTGCAGCAACAAATCAAACCGAACGACTTATCGTGGCATCGCTGTTGGTTGATATTCCCAACATTTTACAGCCAGAAATATCAAAAGTTTCTACAGACACTAAATTATTCGAAATACTTTAATAATTAATTTATTTCTCATATATTATGTGAGAAATAAATTATTATTTTCATTATTTGTTTCTCCAATTACCAGCTATTTTAGACAAATTGGGCGTTCTACAAAATATTCATATAATATGTGAGTATATATGTCAGCAAATACGAATCGAATTAATATAATAATTGTATATGTAAGGTATAAATCAAATACCTACTAAATATTAACGCTTAGTTACGATAAGTGTATTTATTTCGATTGTCAGTACCCATTCTATCAGTAAATCAGTAAATTTAGTACAGAATTAATAATTAATGGCTTATATCTTCTTTAGCTTTCTAAATTATCTTAGTAGGTACATACTAGAGCGAGTAAAAGAAAATATTTCACTCCACGAGTAGGAGTTGAACCCATTACTGTCACGTGGCAGTCGACACGAAAGCCTCGGTTTTGAGTCTTAATAAACATGTAAAAAGTAAATAATTATTTAAATACAAAATAAATATTCCAGCATTGCAACTATAATTCTATCCAACACACCTCTATTCATATGAGTTTCTATTTAAAATACTATACTTCTTTATATTTTATAACAACGTAGAGCACTATATTATCACTTTCAATTTAATTTACATGGAAGCGTAAAACATTCACTTATGTACAAAATACTTATTCAGACGAACGCGTAACGACAATTGTTTTTAGGGTTCCGTACCTCAAAACGCAAAAACGGAACTCTTATAGGATCACCTTGTTGTGCGTCTTTTCGTGAAGGTTTGTTAAAGTTTACTTAATATTTGATAATAATCTAAGGAGCACAGAACAAATTAAGCTTGCAAGTCAACGCCATCAAAAGATACGAGCGTATAATAGCGTAATTCATCGCGTATTAAGATATATAGTGTACTTCCCGTAGATTTACGACTATGAAATTTGGCAAGGAGTGTGCAAAAAATCAAAAAGTCAAAATTTATACATATTTAACAGAAATAAAAATTATTTATACTACTGAAAATTTATATTTGTCAACATTTTCAAATTGTACTTCCCGTTGGCATATAATCCCGAAACTGATACGGAACTCTCGCTATGCGGATCCGACTCGCATTTGACCGGATTTTTTATACTAAAACAAACAAAAATTACAATCAAATTCCAAGAAAAAACCGTAACAAAATGACGAATTAAACTAAAAGCTTGGCCCAAAGCAACCGAGACGGAATAAAATACAACAATATAAAGACATATAGAGAGTATCGAAATAAGCCAGGCATCTTCAAATACATTGGCTCGCCGTGTACACTGAATAGCAGAAAAGCTAGTAGAATATTTTCACAGAACGAGCTATCGACAGGCAGTCGTTTTATTGAAGCTCCACCCAAATGAAACAGTTATCCACTCCACAAAAAGCTGGGAAAATTATCAATTATTACAAAAATAAACCTTATCCAGTCTGTTTAAAATCCAAATTCGTTCGACTCTCGATAAGCTTAATTCTTTGAGATTCCACTTAGCTATTCAGAAGCAAGATGTAAATAAAGTGGAATGTATTAATTGCTAGGTTCTCATGGTTCGTTTAGCAATGAGACAGCAGTGAGTTATTGTCTCGTTTGTTATTCCAAGTTTTTAGCTGGAAGTAATGGCTTTCTAAAATAGCATTCAGCATTGGATGCTTTTGGTATATTATAATAGAGGCGTCGTGGGGTTGTAGGTTCGATTCCAATTAGAGGGAATGAAATATTTAATATTTTCATTTGTTCGCTCTGATGATGAGGAATAGCGCGGCTTTAATCGCCCCTCAATATGCAATGCTTCGAGAATTCGGCGAAAAGTGGGGAACGGAAGCGTCTTAATGGGAACGGGGTGTTTTATGACTAGGTTCCCAGTTCCCATCTGCCTACTCTGCTTTGTGAGGGGTACAGCGGCAAGTTAAAAAATATATAAACGAATAGCATAAACAAATTATTTTTGCAGGAAAAGACGAATGACTAATATGTCCACTGCAAGCTTAAACAACAGAAAGGATTAATTGGAAGTTTGGCACACAAAGCTATTATGATGTCAGCGACGGTTAAGAAAAGATTTTTAAGAATTTATAAAGAAGAATTTATATAGAAAGAAGTTGTTTCCTCTTTAGCTTGGGAAACCTGGAAAGAAGCCTTGGAAAGATGCCTTACTTTGTTTGGAAAAGTCACACCCGGTCTATAGTAATATGGTTACTTTAGTTGACACTAATAGTTTAAAGTGAATATTGGATAAAACTTTTATAATATGTTATATATAGAAGACACCAATCGTAGTGCAAAGGCACAAGCATGTGACGACAGGTTGTGAGTTCGATTCCCACTTGAGGAAAGATATTTCATATTTTATTTTGGCGGAAAACGGAGAGTGGAGTGTCTTAGCACAAGTCTCCCTCTCCCCATGTGGGGTATAACATAAAACAGAAAAAAATCTAGCGCAAAGACAAAAATAAAACATATATAGATTTAATATAAATAAAATATAAATTTAGGATTATTAACAGTATAAATAGAGTTATTTTTCACTTGAATTGCTAAACGGAACTTCCTGAACTGTATTGCAATAGTATTATCCACAGCAGTGCAGACATTTATATCGACAAATTCAATTTTCTCGCCTTGCATTATAAGAATGTTTTGAAATTTCAACAAAGACTGTGTGCACACTGAATTTATTTCTTATAAAAAAAAAATTCAACTAGTGTTGATATAGGTCCGAATTTCAGTCAGTTTCTTGATGCTTTTGTTGGATTCCGATTCTGATAATATGATTTAGCACCAATTTCTATCTTCCATCATCTCAAAAAAGTAGAGAGCGTAAACACTAATATAAATATGTAAATAGTAAATATGCAGTATAAATTTGATTTGAAAGCACCCGCAAAATTATAATAAATGAATATTTTTATAACAAAAGCTTCATAATATTACTTAAAAGTCTATATATTTATATTTTTCCTAAAATTGGAGAATACAAATTATTAAATTATTTATAATATAACTTTCTTTCACATCTAACCCATTGTTCTGCTCGTATTATTCAAAACAAATGCTATTTTTCATAAAAGGAAAAAACAAAAGGTATATAATTGTAAAAAAAACGTTCATATCCACAATTAATCTAACCTTTGTATAATACTGTTTAAGCTAACATATCATGGCGTGACTAAGTACCATATAGGTGAAGAAAGAATAATATAATTGGAGTAAGTAAAAAATTATAAACACTACTGCACGCTATATTTGACCGCGCTGAAGTGAATACCTTCTTGTTATTTAATGTTTAACTTTTACACTTATATTTCACTATATACTTTTTTTTAATTTCAAGAATTATATAGCAGAATTGGCAGTGGGAACCTGGGAACCTAATGTAAAGACAGTCCCCCGAATTCAGGAAGGGTTGCACGTTGAGTGGGGGAATTCAACGCCGCGATTTCCCCGTTACCAGAGCGACGAAAATATTCCCAATATTGAACATTTGCGACACAAAGAGTTAAATAAGAACATTAATTGTTTATTGTTTCATTGATGATAACTAAAATTAATATATCTCATATAATATTCTACTATTCAAGGTTCTATCGTTCTATAACTGAACATATAATTAGACAGAGCGAAGCGTTAGGTTACGCCAAATTACAACGTAACGTCTCTAAGTGAAAGACAGAGTGATCGCTGAGTTAGATAACTTCTACACTACCTTTATAAATCACAAAAAAAATAAACAAGAGGAATAATTTGAATAACTTGTGAACTTAACTCGCTAAAAACTCAAGACGTCAAGTAAACTGTAGTGTGCTGACAGCTTTACCTTACGTAACATTCGACTATTGGGAATCGATGTCGTTAGCGTGCTGTAGTCTCGACGATGGTAGCTTCGCTGGCGCAAACGAATAATTAATCGGTCAACCGCCAGTGTTCTACTTTCTGAAGAATTGGGCTACGTTTTACCATTTTTAAACTCTACGTGTATTAGATAACATGGTAAGTTAGTGATTGTTATAGAAGTGTAATAAATTGGTGTAATATATTTTCTGTATTAGCTTTTAAGGTTTTTTTGCAAAGTAAGAAGAGAGAGGTTACTGTCAAGACCTATACTCTATTTATTGATGTTTCATTGATTTGTGTAATTTTATACGAAAATTACTCTTTTTCTGTTATATCATTTTAAAATTGTGTTAACTGAAGCCTAGATAAAATATAGGTATCTCATGCATCTCCCGCGATAAATACAGATAAAATATATTATTGTTGTGATACATGCATGCTTGGTTTGCATGAAAACCTATAAAATATACAAACTTTACGCCTTTTTCCATATATAGTAGTGTGTATAGAGGAAACCTAGTGTTAAAACACTATATTACCCGCCTATCCTGTCCAATTATTGATATATTGAGGTTTGATTGGTGGAAGTGGCGCTCTTATGTATATATTAAGATTTATTTCAGGCCTGTTGAGGTTATGACAATGTGTTGACATTGACCTAACATTCATGAATCTAAATCATTTAATTCATTTAGCATCACGGTATATCCCGCAGAGCAGCAGAGAATGCTGGGTCCTCTGCTGCCGTGTTAAGACATTTAGCTCCCCAGTTACTGCCGAATTCTAGAGGCATTGTGTGTTGAGTGGCGGGACTTAACGCCGCACTTTGCCTCAACACCAGAGCGAAGAAATGAAAAATTTCATCGAATGGAAATCGAATCCACAACCCACAAGTGGCCCTGCGCCACGACTGGCCCCAGAAATAATTTTACCATATGAACTAATTTTATAACAAAGGCGATATCAAAGGTATAGGCTTGAAATGATTTGAAATAAGCAATTAAGTATTTACCCATAAATAATTAAACCCTTCGTAGGGGACAACTCTTAATTGCTTGGATTTTGTCATGCGT
The DNA here is from genome assembly GCA_036379175.1 of Heliconius cydno galanthus. Classification (NCBI taxonomy): domain Eukaryota; kingdom Metazoa; phylum Arthropoda; class Insecta; order Lepidoptera; family Nymphalidae; genus Heliconius; species Heliconius cydno. The sequence continues at coordinate 33,837 of JAKRZM010000578.1, forward strand.
TTACTAAAAGACTTTATTCCATTAATCATTTGGTTTTTGGGACCCAAAAGTGAACTTTATTAATAGAACTTGTAAAAAAGAAATAAATATGTCGATGTAATTGAAAAGTTTATATTTTGTTAAATATTTCTAGTTTATCTTATTATAGGAAAAGATAGAGCTCTTTTTTAGCTTTACATTTTGTCCCGCTTATAACAGGGTGGGCATAGGAACCTAGTGTCAACACACTCTAATCTTCGATTCCTGCTCAAATTAAGATGCTGCTAGTTAACTGAACGGAATTAATCCATCAAAACGGAAAAGAAAATATAATTAACCCCCCAGTGGAATTCTAACCCAGAACAATCATGTTTACAGTCAAGCCACTCAATACATTATATCTCGACAATCAGACAGACAGGTCATGGCTCAAAGGCACTAACTAGCATGTGACTGTAAACGCGACGGTTGCGAGTTCGATTCCCATGTAGGGAAATAAAATATTTAATAATTTGATTCCCTCTCTCTGGTAACAAGGCAAAGCGTGTTGAGTTCCTCAAAATGCAATGCCTAAACGATTCAGCGGAAAGTGGGAAACGGAATGTCTTAACACTAGGTTCCCAGGTTCCCAGGTTCCCTCTGTCTACCCTGCTACAACTAGAATACAACAAGAACCTAATAAAAAAATATTTATAACATTTACATTTAACTAGACTATTAGCTTCTTAAAATATATTAGCTGGCTATAATATGTCATTATATTCCTTCCATGCCTCTTAACGTGACACAATTTATATAACAAGAATCGGCGATAATCCTGTTTTCTATATTAAGGACAGGGCAACACCTGTGATTTGAAGCCAAACAACTTTAAGAATATGTATAATATTATTAAAGTATGTTTTCTAAGAATTTACATTTATTAAGATTAGTATAAAGGTGGTACCTACACCTAATGATGGAGCCGTCGTAGCGAAAACTAGTTATGGGTTCGATCCCCGCTGGGGGGGATAAATTAATATTTGTGAGTTCCTCCATTCAACTGGGAATGCCTCGAGAAATTCGGCGGAAAGTGGGGAACGGAGTGTATTAACACTTGGTTCCCGCTGCCTATCCTGCAGTGCGCGGGCAGCTGATTTTTTTTTTAAATAGGGATGTACATAATGAAGGTACCTACCAAATAAAAAATAAATATTATAATAATTATGTCTAATATAACCTTTTTTATATAATCAACCGATAAACGCATACAATTTTATTACTGTATGCATTTTTCTTTTCTTTGAATCTATACTAATATAATAAAGCGGAAGAGTTTGTTTGTTTGTTTGTTTGTTTGTTTGTTTGTTTGTTTGTTTGTTTGAACGCTAAGATCTCTGGATCTACTGGATCGATTTACTTTGTTTTTGTTTTGTATGAAAGCTGCATTCTTCAGAAGTGCTATAGGCTATATAATATTACATTACACATATATACTAATAAATTAAAATACTTTCTAATTTGACATGCAATTTATTCTGCCATGTTAATAACAACCGTCGTCGCTACGCGACCGCGTTCGTTACCGCGTCATTTTGATATTCATCCTTATGAAAATAAATATAATAGTCACTTTTAGCATTTCATCTAGATTGAAATTATATTTCTATAGAAGTTATATTCTTATATTTCAAGCAGGCGTAGCCGCGTCCGGGTCCGCTAGTATTATTATAAAAACTTTGTTCTATGATTTTATATAAACATCGAAATTTACTTAAATTACTTTCAATATCGATACACAAACTAATAATAAAGTTGATCTAGTTTACCTGCGTCACCTGGTTGCGAGATCCCGTGCAGGCCTAAAACAAATTTCAAAGTTTTCTTTTACAAATTTCGGGATAGATATTGGTTTTTAGTCACCTGTCAAACGACAAAAGATATTAGAAACTCTACAAAAACATACTAAAAAAATTATTGGGAACAATTTAGATGTACTCCTTTGATTCAATAATTTTTCGTTTTGAAATTTCTTTTTGAACCAGTTAAGAATTTCAATTTGTCTGTTTAAGTAAAAGCCACAATTTATGCTAAAGGAAATAATAATCTTAAAGAGCTATTAAATGTAAATCAGCTTCCAATAAAGTGAACACTGGAATCTCATTTAACTTTGCGACTTAATTAACATCTCTAATCGATGATTGTTGAAAAGGTCATCTTACCTTTAATAGATCGACTTTCTTTGATAGTTTGTTATTTTATTTAGCTTCACGCTAAATCCTGCACATAGCAAGGTAGGCAAAGGGAACCTGGGAACCTTGTGTTAAGACGCTCCGTTCTCCACTTTCCGCCGAGTTCTAGAGGCGTTGTGTGTTGGATTTTGCATAATTACATAAACTTGCATTCAAAATCAAATTTCTAAAACCATGCTAAGCTTAAATTTTCTAAATACTAAAACATTTAACACTAATTTATGTTATACTTAAAATCTAAGCCACATGCTTTTCAATAACAAAAAAATAATCCAATGAAGAAGAATGAAGAAGAATACATAAAAACTTTGAAAGATTCTTGTATTTTCCTAACTTGTACTTTCCTCTTCTTCTTCTTCTACTTATATCTGAATATATAAGTTATTTACTAAGTTTCATACAAAGATACGACAGAGATATATCTAAATAATGCTTTAATTTTATGGTACACTCAAGTCAGCGTTAGTTCTGTTGGTTTGGCGTGGCTCCTTTTAAATCACCGTATGCTGGCTTCATACCAAAACGCAATGACAGGTTCGTAAATCCTGCCAAAAGCAAACCACATTTACTGCAATGTAAAATAATTTTGCTTAGACAAATCCCTTAGGTTGAGTGATTAATTATCATAAAGTTCTGGGTACAATACAGGTATGATGTAGTGCAATATAAGTAATTTATCCAATAGAAAAAAGGTTTATAGACTTTATAAGTTCTGTTATACCTTTTGATGTACGGAACCCTAAAAATTATATACATACTACGTGTATATGTTTTGCATATATGTTTCATATACTTACAATTACCCAAAGCTTACTAAAAACTGGTCTAGTACGAAATATCTACATATACCTAAGATATATAAATTATAATAAAAGTAGGGAAAAGGAAAAGTCTTGAAAAGGAAAAACTAATTTCATTATGTTTTCTTTCTGTATCGAACATATATGAAAATAATAAATAAAGTATTTCACGATTTTTTTCAAATTTAATACAAAAAAAAACATCAATTATCATCATTTATTCTAAATCTTCTTAGAAATATTGTATAATAAGAAGTCTTACTTCACCATTTGACGAGAGGTGCTCTCCCATACATGCAAGAACTGGCGCGAGGCCAAGATGCTACAATTGAAATGGATTTTTATCATATTCTACGTAATGCTAACATGACTGCATTTCAAAGTTGCATGCTTAAGTATTTTGTCTCTTATACACGAGTACTGAGTGCTTTGCATAGTACGCTTCGCAAAGTGAGATCTGAGTGCTTTCAATTTATTCCAGAATAATATGTTTTAATTTTTTTTCATATTCATTGAGTTTCACGCTGTATTTGTACCCTGAAAGCAGAGAGAGTCTAGAGTTAAGACACTCCGCTTTCTCTTTCTCATTATGGAGGCATCGCGTGTTGCGAACTCAACTCTCTGCTTTACTTCGATACCAGAGGGAAGATGGGGGGGTCTTCAAAGATATGGTGAATAGGTATCTTCTAGGCAAGCGTGCACCACCGTAGATCGCATCAACGCTCACCAGACTTGATGCGGTCAAACGCAAGCCTATTACATATAAAAAAAAGATATGAAAATATTAAATATTTCATTTCTTCGAATGAGAATCGAACCCACAACCTGTCGCGTTTATAGTCACCTGGTTGTGATAATAACTTAACAACAAAATCTTGAATTTTATAAGTTACGTTGTTAATGTTTAATTTTCTAGTAAAACTTTATTTTCTTGAATGTCTCTTATATTGGCAATTTTTTAAAGACTATAAATATATTTTAAATGTCGTCACTCCTTGTTCGGAGGGAACAGAGCGATTGATGGCTTCCATTAATCTCAATTTTCTCTCCAATAAAAGTGTAATCTAAGATTGGTATCCTTCTCTACGTTTTTACCTGAGTTAGATACAGATTTTAATGAAATTCTTTTTCTATGTAGTGTCCGTGATAGCAAATTAAATTATTATTCATTATAAAATAAGCATTTATTGTTGTTTTATTATATTTGAACCTTTAATTATTATCAAATATGTCCTAGGCCCTTAGTTACCCCCCCTTTCCCCTAGAAAATGTATCTAGAAAACATACAGGTACAAAGTTAAGTTAGCAATTGTTACATATATAAATTCAAAATGCAACTTGCGTTTCCATAAATCTCGACATCACGTAACAGAGTAAACATTTCATGGGAAAATTCTTATCTTATTCTAATTCAATTTCTTGAGATTTTTATGATGCCGCTTCTTATGTTAAAGTTGAAATATTATTCGTATCGGATGTCTTTGAGATTCGAGAGGAAGTCAAATTAACCTAATTATTAAATAAGTAAGTTAAGTAAATTTTTGATTGATACTTTTAGTAACATTTTTTTTTTCTTCCGCTTCACGCTATTTTCCGCTATATAGCAGTATAGGCAGAGGAGTGGCGGAATTCAACGCCGAATTTGGTCTTGTACTAGAGCGAAGAAATGAAAAAAGGCGGAAAGTGGAGAACGTAGTCTTAACTCTAGGTTCCTCTGCTTACTGAAGCTGATTTAATTTGACTGATTTATTTTACATATATTTTAGTTATCTTCATTTTATTTCCATTTAAATAAATTTAATGTTACGATTCAATATAATATCAACGATCTCTTCGTTCTATGTACTGTAAGCATTTTATATATTTCTTTTCCTATTTAAATGTATGACCCAAGATATAAATTTATCAATGTCAGAGATTTTGGCATCTGGTTTTTATATATTTTGTTTTGGGAGACGCAATTTTTATTTTATCATTTAATCGACAGTTACATCTTATACCATTTAAAAAGTATTATTATCATTTATGAAAAAACAAAAAAATATTTTATGAGTGACTTATTGCAATCAATGATAATGAGGACTTGCAGAATATTTATATCTATTTATGGTTAAAAGGCAAGAGCAGAAAGAGAACGAGTTGGCTTATTTATGAGATATCTTTTACTGCTCCGAAACTGTAGGAGTAAAATAGTCAAAAAAACAAAACGAAATCTAAAGTAAAAAGTCGACAAGTAAAATTATAACAATAATAATACCCAAAAACTATACTTATTCATAATTACAACATACAAATAACAGAATTAGCATTCCAATACATAAATATAAACTTCTTATTTCTATTTTTCACCTTAAAACGTACTAGATCATTAAAATGAAGATGGCCGTTTTCTATTAGACAGACGGCAAACAAATTTATTTGCTCCAGCTAAGCCACTTGGGAATGAGCGTGTAATGGAAGTTGACTCTACCAACACTAAAATTATATAAGAAATTCTTGTAATAGAATCGCTAGTTTCATTAATTTTACTAGAACGTACAAAATCTTAGTATATTTTTCTACCTTTAAATCCTCCTACCATTAAAAAGGATGACAGGAGATAACAAATCTGTCAATTTGTCTCACATTAAAATCGATAATATATACATATCCTTTTACTGAATTTTAGATTATTTGGGGTTCCCTAAAATTATTTATAGCTTTTTTGTCCACTGGAAATCCCTTTGACCCGAAAAAGAGATAAATTGATAAGCATTGTTAAAATATAAATGGAAAATACGTCTGAGTAGTTTACCTACTTTACATAATAATGGATATACTTGGAAAAAAGGTCGAAGGCTGTCAGGGAAAAAAGTCCCTAAAAAAGTAATAAGCCAGAAAATCTGATAACTATTATTTAAAGTACACACATATATTATTTACAAAATAAGAATGAACTGAATGAACAAAAATATGAACTTATCATTTACTAGCGGACCCGGACGCGGCTACGCCTGCTTGAAATATAAGAATATAATTTCTATAGAAATATAATTTCACTCTAGATGAAATGCTAAAAGTGATTATTATATTTATTTTCATAAGGATGAATATCAAAATGACGCGGTAACGAACGCGGTCGCGTAGCGACGACGGTTGTTATTAACATGGCAGAATAAATTGCATGTCAAATTAGAAAGTATTTTAATTTATTAGTATATATGTGTAATGTAATATAGCCTATAGCACTTCTGAAGAATGCAGCTTTCATACAAAACAAAAACAAAGTAAATCGATCCAGTAGATCCAGAGATCTTAGAGAGCGTTCAAACAAACAAACAAACAAACAAACTCTTCCGCTTTATTATATTAGTATAGACTAGTAAATTTTTATTATGTTGTCTTTCTCTTTCTTTTCTTATGATAAATATATTATAATGAAATATGATAAGGAATTGAAAAATTTTTAGTAAAATAATTTCTTTGACTTTCTTGAACTCACTCGTGGCGCAGGGACACAAGCGTGCGACTATAAACGAGACAAGTTGAGGTTTCGATTCCCACTCGACGAAATGAAATAATTAATATTATCATTCCCTCGTGGGACTCACTCCAGCGTGCCTCAACACTAGGTTCCCAGGTTCCCTTTGCAAACTTTACTTAAAAATAATATGAGGCTTTGAATTCACTATTATTTTCCTGCTTTGTTTTTATATAGTTACAGATATACGGACTCAAAAGTTAGAGGAGTCGCTATCTATCTCAAGATTTACGAGGACTAACAATTTCAAACGAGACTATTTGAAGTTTCCGTAAAGCTAGCAACATTAAACTTTAGAAGTTTGATTAGAAGGAGTACGACGCCTTACATGTGGAGAGAATAGGTAAGCACTTTTATAGAGATGTACGTCTGTTTATATGTGAGTGCATTTTCTTTAATTTAATTTTATTTATTCACGCTGTATAGCTTCACGCTGTATCCCGCATTTAGCACTTTTAGGCCATTAAGACATTACCACTTTCCGCCGAAATTCTGAAGGCATTTTTTGCTTAGTGGCGAAACTCAAATGAAAACATTAAATATTTCATTTCCTTGAGTGGATATCGAACCCACAGACTGTCGCGTTGTTAAAGTTGCACGTTTGCGCTACTGCGCCACAAGTGGTTTCGATTTTGTTTTATTAATATGATATGATAAATATTAAAACTCCATAGACACCTTAATACATTAAAATCAATAATTTTTCTTGAAAGAACTAGACCAAATGAATTATTTAAAATACTTTTATTTTCATATATTTTATATACTGGCTCTACCCTAATTGATAAAACTAACTGTAAATTTACTATATTATTTATTATAGAATCCATAGACATATTATATAAGGTAATCTATGTTAATTTTCACGGCGAGCACATTTTCATGTTAATTAGTGTGATAATGTTGTTATTCCATAAATTACTTGCACGAACTATTTTACTATAGTGTACGTAGTGAGGTTTACTTGTTGTTTTATAATGCCATTGACCTCTTCGGTAGTAAACAAGTTTGTTGAAAAATAACATTTTTATTTTTTAACTTCATATGTTTCCCTATAAGCAGAGTAGGAGGGAACCTAGTGATAAATTGTGTCGTTCCCTACTTTTCGACTAATTTTTGAGAGATTGTGTGTTGAGTTGCAAAATTCAAGGTCGCGTTTCATCTTTCAGAGAGAGAAAAAAATAATTTAAATTCAAAAAAATATATATTTGAACTATGTATAATAAATAATATTGATTTCTTACATTTAAAGTGGTTTTAGTCTGATGCTTTTTCATATTTTTTATACTCAAGGGAGAACAAAGAACTTGAAAGCGTATACGAATAATCTTTTAAAAATAAAATCATTGTTTAAAACAAATTCGGTACATATATAACATGGCACAGTGTGACTGTAAAATCGACTGGTTGTGGGTTCGATCCCCATTCGAGGAGATGAAATATTTACTTAAACTTATATTTTAATTTTTTCGCTCTGGTGTCCAGGCAAAGCGCGGCGTTAAGTTCCACCACTCAACACGCAATGTCTCCAGAATTCGGTCGGGATCGGAAGATCTTAACACTATATTCTATCTGCCCTGCTATATGCGGGATACAGCGTGAAGCTAAGTTAGTGAGTTAAGTATATTCCATCAAAAATATTTAGTAATAAATTAAAACGAAAACTTTAATATTCCCAATGAATTATGAACACCATAACTAACGAACAAAATGCGTAGAAAATATGGTCTGTTATCTTGAAATAGGGGTGGTGCCAGGAGTTTGTAATAAATGGGTGCGGAATCAAAGTTCATCTGAAGGGAGTGCCCGTAACTAAAACAGAAATTTCAATTATTATTAAAAACATTATATGTTTTTAAGGAATAAATGAAAAAAAAATTAAATTTTACTAAATATTCAAGAATCTATTGTTGTGACTCTCTGTTTTCCAATGTACTACTTCAATTATGTTGTTAAGCAACACTTTTTCTTCTCAATTCACATACATCACCCGATCCCTCAAGATTTTGGCAGAAAGTGAGTAGCGGGTTCCCTCTACCCACTCTGCTATGTATGGAATACAGCGTGAAGTCAAAAAAAATAATTAAAATTAATTTTAACTAAATTATTTTGTTCCAATTTACATTTTTATACTCCAGATATACAAGATTATTTCTCAAAAGATATATGCATACATTCTATTTAGTTGTCCTGAAATAATGTGCCTTAGTCAAACCATTTACTTGTCAACTTGAGCCCATTATCATAGTGTAAATTACAAATTTATGTAAAACGTCCTATATGGGAGTTGACATGACGTTATATGAAATAATCTCTTGTCTTGTCTTGTCTATGGGTCTATTTTAATATTTGTAATTTTAAAGCTTAAATTAAAAATGGTTATATAATAGTTAATTAGTTAATTATAATAGTTAATGGTTATATAATAGTTAATTAATTAGGCCGTTAATTAAGCCGTCCTAGCGCAGGGGCACAAGCGCCTGGACTTTCCAAGAGGCACAGATTCGATTCCGCTATGTTTAACTATTAATTTATTTTCTAAAAAGGAAATCTTAGTATAGTCAATTCTAAATTTTAAATTCTAATGGTCAGGCTATAGCTGAATAACTATTCAAAAGCAGAGTTCATTTGACGCATTCGTTAGTAGCAAGCACAGTCTTACTGCGAATTTCATATTTAGGATGTTCCCGCTTGCTTTGACACTTCGTTAAATTGTACACACATTTTATTGCCATAGAGACTTTTCAAAGTATATTTTTCTTTGTTATATAATTAGATTTAAAAAAATGGAAAAACAGAAGAAGTTTTCATTTATGGCTATTGAAATTCAAATTCAAAATTATCTTTATTCAAATAGACTGTTATAAGAACTTTTGAATCGTCGAACATATAAGCAAAAAGCTACCACCGGTTTGGAAGGCAGGTCTGCTGAGAAGAGCCGGCATGAAACAAAATTATATATTTTTTTATAATACCTAAAAATATCCAATTGGCAATCAGGGACTAAAAATTTTAACTTTTTCCTAAAAGCTTTCGCTTTTTCATCCACCTTAGATGGAATCGAGAAGAAAATATTAAATACCTTACTAATTCTCCTTTAAATCAGTATTTATAGGTATTGATATATCAATACTCATTTACTAATGTCTAAAAGTAATAATTTAATTTCTATTAAAGCAATTGTTCTTCTATATAAATAAACAAATAATATCAAAGTAATATTTAATTCTGAAATCAATCATTGTAGAACAATAAGTTCGTCCATTTGTCCATAATCCGTCAAGATCCGTTTGCAACTCGATCTACGAAGTAGCGAAGAGTAATTTCCAGCACTAAGTACTAATACTTGTTGGTGAGCTCATTTTTCAAAGCCTTTCTCGTTATTCAGAAAAAAACATACTTGTTTCAACTCATTTGAAGTCAGCCAGTTTCCAAATGGCTATCGAGTTTTCAGGATTTAGAGCTTTTATTGACACGACAGATTTAGTGGCAGAATCGAATGTTGGAATTTGGTCTGGACAAATAAAACTTCTGCTAAAAAGAGCTTTTGTTAAACGATTTAGATGTCTCTGTTAAAAATGTGGATTTAATTATAAGAAAAGTGGTTAAATGTGAATTGCACTAGCATATGGAGACTTCCGTACCAATTTCACGAGTGTAGGTTAACGGGAAATAAATAAAAAACAATAAAAAAAAATTATTAAATACTTGTAAATTTATATTTTTCGAAGTTTTCTTTAATAATTTAGTAAGATCATTTTTTGTGGCAATTTCCCTAACTGTAGGTCCACGGGAAGTACCCAATATATTTTGATAACGTTGCCAGTTTCATAAAAAATACAGGAAAATCGATGCAAGTTTATATATCTTTTCTTTCTATTCTTTTAATTGTGTCATTTTATACTTAACGACTATAACATAAATATACAAATACAACAATTCATGATTTTTCTGTGCTTCAAGGGATCATTATTTGATATTTATTCCAGCTTTTTTATTACTCGTATTGTGAACTATCTGCTATTACAAATAGACATTTCCCATCAAAATAAACTGTACCGCACTGCAAATAAAATGTAACGCGAGTTTTTTTTAATATAATTTTTCCTTTTATGGAGAGTTTTTTTCAGTAGAACATACGCATGTAAAACGGGTCATAGTCATCAAAGTTAATAGCAGCAGAACAAATAAAAGCCGAGCTTTTCAACGCTTGTTTAATATTTACTCGTATAGTATAACTTTCATAGAGCTAATATCTTTACGCCTTTCCAGTGTCCCTTTTTGTTGTGTATTAATTTAATTGTTTGCGGTTTGTTGGAAGTTAAGTTATAATCTAATAGAGTTCGTCTTGTAGTATAAGAGAAACGTTGCTGAGATTATAATTGAGATGAAATATAGTTTTAAGAATATTATGAAGTTGTTTTCTTTTGCTATTCGTATAATGGCTATGGGTTCTAATTTACGTAAACGTGATGGTTGCGGGTTCGATTTCTTTTCTGATGAATGAATTATCCAATATTTGCATTTTCTCTCTGGTAAAAACGCAAAAGTGTCACGGTAAGTTCCGCCACTTAATAAGGGGAATGTCTCGAAAGTTCAATAGGTTCCCCCTATCTACCTTGCTTAAAAAAATACTACTTACATATAATATAGGTATGACTTTTGCAGAGTCAAACGAGAATATATGAAAGATAGATTGCCATGTTACAAAATTTTCTAAAGATGCATAAGGGCAAAGGGCATAAGAATAAAATATACATAAAAATACAACTGAGGTCACCGTAGCATAGTGGCTTGGATGTGATTGTAATCGAGATAGTTTTGGGATCCAAGCCCCTTAAGTTCCCCACCACTCACAACGCAAAATCTGTAATTCAAACATTATTATTGCAGTAGAAAAAGCCGTAGATAAATATTTAAACTATCTTTTCACGTGCAAGTAATAGACTAGCTTTTCCAGTGAATACTAAAAGATAGTTCTATCACGTTTTTAACTATTCAGTTTTAAATGAATAAGTTGTAACTGAAATATTTTACGAGAAAAACGAGTCGTTTTAGCTTGGACATTTTAATTGGTTGAACGTTTAAAATATTTCTATATGAAATATTTATTTGGATTATTTTTTTTTATAATATTACGAAATAAACCTATTTATTGACTTACCAAAAAATTACCTTTACTTAATCTAACTTAGAAAATCTGATAGTAAAAAAATGCCTATAAAACTCTTTCTTCTTCTTATGGTAAAAAAAATACTTTGTCGTTTTAGCGAATTCTTGCAATTTTATCAGCTTCACGCTATATCCCGCACACAGAATACTAGGCAAAGGAACCTAGTGTTAAGATACTCCGTTCCCAATTTTCCGCCAAATTCTGGAGGCGTTACAATTTTATACTTTAAGATTTACCAATATATAACAGAAGTCAACTCTGTTCACAAATATCATTGCTGAAAATAGAGCTCTCTAGTATTGAAGGTGGAAAGTCAAATGTATCTGACACAAATGTCAAATGAACGAAAACCTCTTGTGAAGTCAAAACTTCACAAGAGGTTTTCTTTAAATATAGGGCAAGCCTAAATGTACATCAGTACAAAATCCCACACAATTTTATTGTTTCATACCTAAAAATACTATACGGAAACCTTATCATTATGAATGGTACTTCCCGTTGACCTACAATCCTGAAATTAGTAGGTAATCCTCGGTGGGCGAGTCCGACTCGCATTTGACGAATTTTTCTTAATATTTATTTGTGTAAGAAAAATATTTTCATAAATTACCTAAGCTGTACCTATATATATGTAAAATATTTTTATCTATACATATAAGCAAAACTGAAATGTCTGTCCTTTATTTCAACATACTCGTACTTGTGTTTTTTCAAATTCTTCACTACTAAAACACAAATACATTAAGGAAAATACATTAATTAATAGGATTAAATTGTTCTTTATTTAGTGCATAATCATAACAAGCCAATTTTCCGTAAATTTGCATCGTATCATTTAGGCGTGCAAAACCACGGGCAGGCCGTTAGTCTTAAACAAATAATAATATACAATTGTCTCCAAAATCTGCAACTGAAATATATGTCAAAGCTTTAATTCCTTTTTCCCTATAGATTTATTTTAACCAAATATTAGGGTTTAAACGTCCTTAGACCCCAGATTACGTTGACAGTTGGCTTAATCGTGCGAGAATAGAAATCCGTAGATGCTAAAATAATATTATGTAAACAGCTTTTACAGTTTTTTTAAATTTATTTTTGTATGAATCTTTAGAGACAACTCACTCTGTTTCACGAGTTTATTCTAAAAAAATATGAAAAAAAACTCATTTATGATTACATATCAATACATATCAACATATATGCTAGTTTTATTTTTATATATATTAAATAAATATATAAAATAACACTAACAATAACATATGAGACCTAAGGAATAACGTTACTATATTATTCCTTCGAGTAAAAATCATGGACCAATTGCCATAAACTGGGGTTGCCCATGGCGCCCTTGACACACTTACGCTGATTGGTTCAGACGTAATAATATACAGTAAGAAGTAAACATTTTCTTATTTACTTTCTCATTATACGAGTAGGTATTTAAAAAAATCTACTATTTCATATTAAAATTATGTAAGTATTCATTTATAATGTACAACATATATTTTAATTTATAATGTATTAACATTTTTCAAGACAACGTGTTCAGTGGCACAACAAAATGTCACCTTTTTTCATTTGAGCAAGAATCGAACCTATAACAACAGCGTCTATAGTGCGATGCTGTCCATCTGCCTTACAAACAAATATTTTAATCGATAGAGAAAAAATAAACCGACTTTTAACTTTTAGTTTATTTTTTTACAGAACGAGAGATGTAACCTACCTACTAACTATTAACTCGAATTAAGTCTTTAAATTAGCATACACACCTAAAAATACTCTAAATGAAGGTGATTTTTAAATTGTCTGGCATTAAATGGTTGAAACGATGCTTCAGAAGTAAAATCGTAGAGACCACTTTGAATTTCAATGCATTTTTTAATGCTCATACATATGTATAAAATAATTTAGCATATAAATTTGCATTACTTTTATATATGCATTTATTGAATTTTTACTCTCGATCTATTCATTAATCAAATGTATACTAATACTAGTGGACCCGAACGCGGCTACGCCCGCTTGAACTATACGAATATTTATTAAATATATTTATGAAATTACTTTCAGTTTTCAATAGAGAGGATTCGTTAAGCAAGCTCATTTTGGGTGACGTTTTCTAACAATAAACTTTGCAAATCGTTGCTTAGCAACGGTCGCTTAGCGACGGTCGTTATTAACATGGCGGAATAAATTGCATGTCAAATTAATAAGTATTTTAATGTATTGGTATATATCGAAAATATTACAAATATGAGAAAAAAAAGTATCCTATGTTCATCCCGAGACCGTCAAGTATCTCTATATGAGTATTTTATCACAATTAAATTAGCGGTTTGGCCCTGATTGCGTAAAAGACAGACAGACAGACAGACAGAGTTACTTTCGAATTTATAATATAGGTATGGATTATAAAGTTTGTACTCGCTCGAATTCAAAGTCCCATCATATATAATATCACATAATCGTTTCGTTGTATCTTTTTTTTCACCTTCACGCTGTATCCCGCATGTAAAACGGTAGGCAAAAGGAGCCTAGTGTCCAAGACAGAGTGGAGACACTCCATTCCCCACTTTCCTTCGAATTCTCGAAGCATTGCGTCATAAATGGTGAAACTCAACGCCGCTCTGTAACTAAGCTAATTTATATTTGACTATAAAACTGCACAGAAAACTTAATTACAAAAAGAGCGAAATTATACAAACACAGGACACGTCCTAAATGTGCCAAAATAGTTGTACATTTTAAATACGCTACTGTGAATGAATTATAATATTTTAAAGTGAATTAAAATAATCATTTCATTCTCGAGAATATTTAAATTAGAAAAACTTAGTACAACAAAAACATTTGTTCTAAAAGTTTGTTTACCTGGCAAAGTTTTAAGAATTTCGAGAATAGAATCTCAGCTTATTTTTAGTTCAAAGAATTTTTAAAAACACGTAAAGAATTTCCTTCAAAAAACATTCGCATTTAAATTTTACAATGAAAATAGTCATAAAAGCGAATGCAGATTTAAGGTAAGCAAGACAAATGCAAAGACGTCTCGTCTTAACTGAAGGAATATTATTAAGTAAATGTGCAGAAACATTTTATTTCGCGCGGTTATTTTTATTTTAGCTTTATGGATCTTGTGAAGCTTTAGCTTTAGAATTATTAGAAATTCGGCGATAGCGATGTAATTATATGTGAGTACCTTACAGTGAAAAACTGCTAAATTAGTTTTTTCGTTATGTAATTTTTTTTACAATTCAAAAGTGTAAAAAAATCAATTAAAAAATTAAACATATATCAGGGTAGGCAGAGGGAACCTAGTGTTAAGACACTCCGTTGCCCATTTTACGCCGAAATCTAGAGGAACTAACACAGCATCTTGCCTCGACACCAGGATGAAGAAATGAGAGTATACATTTAAATAAATATTTCATCTCCTCGAGTGGGGATCGAACCCCCAACCTTATACAGTAACACTTGTGGCCCTGCACCACGACTGGCCTAAAAAATCAATACATTTTGTACATATACATATATGCTCCTTAATATGCTCCTTATATTAAACAAAGTACAGATTTCTGATATTCAAAAGGAAATGTTTCTAAGCTGAATTAAGATCGTTTACCACCACGAAAGAGAAATGGGTGGGTAATGCTTAGGTGGAACGGATTCCTTTTCAAGAAAATAAGTTTACATTTCCATCAACAAAAAGTTGTGTATTTTATAATTACTCCACTCCACACCCTAGAACTGACTGAGTTCTTTTCAACTCTTTTTGCTCGCTCGGTCCTTTCCGTCCTACTATTTAATGGTGGAAATTGAAGTATTCAGTTTACTTTTGTTGACTTCAGCATAGTCCTTAATCTCTAAAGAGGAGAGCAGAGAAATATTCAACTATAGCTACCTAACATAAAAGTAAAAATAATTTTCCTTTGTACCCCTTCATAAAGCTTAGATGCAATGCGGTATCCAAAAATTGGTTTATGTGCCAAGACGCAATATACGTATACGATAAATTATTACCTATCACGTCGTATATAACAAAAGTTTTCAAGACATCTCTTCCTTAAAAATATTTACAATTAAAATGTAAAATGGGTTAAAGAAAACAACAATACGTTGATGCTCCATGACGGTAATTGATATAACTATAAAAATATTAGTATTATTTTAAAATATTAGAAGATCAGATCTTAGGTTCTGAGCGTGCCATTTGAGCACTTATTACATGTATGGACATTGTACGGTAAAAAGAGACATTTAATATTAAAATACTGCCTTCACCTAAAAAAATAAATATCTTATACATACATGAAAATGAGTTAGTAATAAGAATTATTTTGCAAATATATTAGTTTATAGTTTAATAAATTCCAAAGTAATTAAATAGTTTTTCTTGTAAACATCATATCAAACGATCAATGACAAGACGGCGTAGCGGTTTGTACCAACTTCTGCATCGACAGCTGTCCTTTTGATCTAGAACTCGGCAGACTTTAATAAACAGCCAACCTTACTTTAGAAATGTGTAGTAATAACTTTTAGAATATATTAGTTAATATACTTCTCATTTAAATTAAAATCGATTTTTATATTAATATTTTTAAAGTAAAACTATTAATAAATATTAGGTTCAAATAAAGTAATAATTAGACTTTTGCTATTCGACTGTTATTCGCCGATAGATATAAATACTTTTAAGAAGAATTAAATAATCAAAATCATAATAATTCTTACATAGAGCTCTATCTCTCTATCCTGTTTTTTTTTTTAAATTCATTCTTCGATTTCAGTTCGATTTCGAACTCCCCCAAGAAAGAATCGAACCTACAATCATTGCAATCTACGATTCAATTTCTTAGTTTCCATACAAAAATATACTCGCAAATTTAAAAATCAGCCCAATATTTACAGAATCCAGTTTTCAATATAGGCAACAGTGTAAGTGGATGACCTAAACCTGGACCGTGAGGACCTTTATGAAACATAATAGCATACTTGATGTATGAGAATAGCAACAGCTGCTTCTACATCTTATATTAAAATTTTTCCATAATTTCTGTATGTACTTGGCGTTCATATTTTGCTTATGGCATGTGTTTTCCTGTTTTGCCTAATATTTGTAATTCTAAAGAGGTATTTTGTAGGGAACTACTCGTATAATACTTAGCTTCTTTATGATGTTATATTTATTGATGAAATGAAAATAATAGATATTTAATTTCCTAGAGTGGAAATCGAACCCACGACCTGTCTTGTTTACAGGATATACATATGTATATGAACCTATCTTTATGATCTAATTTACCTCAAAAAAGCATTAAAATATATTATTTATTGGCTAATAACCATTTACTTTAAATTCCAAACGACATATTTGACACATGAGAATAATAAAAGGGGAAGGAGTGTACGGAACGTATTGTTCTGCGCCAATCTAGTAATTTATTTGACAAGTTAAAGTAAGGCCGGCTATGGCTGACCGGTTGGAACGGCGCCATAATGGTGAAATAACCACCAATATTTCGTTGAAACAGCTTAAATAAAACTGTTAATAAATGAATTAATTATTGTCAGATTTCATTTTATATTTATTTATTTCTTTCAACTTCAGAGGCAGAGGGAACCTAGTGTTAAAACACACCGTTCCGTTAAGTGGCATAACTCAACGCCGCGCGTTGCCTCGCCACCAGAGCGAAGAAATGGAAATATTTACTTATATAATAATAATATAATTTACTTTAAAATGTATAATATAATTTACTTTCTTAGTGCCAATAAAACATTCTTTTTTGTCACAATTGGTCTAAAATTCAAGAAAGTAAAATAAAAATGAAAGAAAAATATCTATCCACTCCACTGGGATAAGGTGTGAATTTATTTATATTATTTACTGCGACCCGTCCTCTCTCCAGGCCTAATTTCAGTGTACGTTCTGTAACTTTTGTGAAAAACCTTTGGAAAAATGTAACTTAATTTGGGAAATTTTGATATAAAGGAAAAATTTGTCTTCAATATGAACTCATAAACGGTATAATATTATAAAAAAAAACAATACGCATCGTAAGGACTACGCCTAAATTAATTAATTTATTTAATATTTTCATTTTCATTGCTCTGGTAATGAGATCTACCTTCAGAATTCGATTCATCTGTCTCCTACAATGGTCTCCGCAGAGGATACAACATGAAGGTGAAAACAAAAACTTATATAATAATTATATATAAAAAAACTCATATAATTTGAATATATATTATAAATTGGATATATATTTTAAGTATTATATTATGAAAGTATAATTCAAAATACAAAGCTTCCAGCTCATCTAAAGCTCTACCGTAGCAATAACAACGAAAAATCTTTTCAACGAACTTACTAAAATGATATCTCTTAAGGAGTTTCCTTCCTTCTTCCTGCTATTGAAAACAATATCGTACTTAATAGTATTTTAAAACAAAACTAGGTCAAACTACAACACTGGGTATCAAAGCTTCATTATTTTTAAAAAAATTGTATTATTTATAATCTTGCTTTTATCTTTATTAAAATATCTGTCTGTAATTTAATCTTTGAGGCCAGTCGTGGTGAACAAGTATGCACTGTAAACGCGACAGGTTGACTGGTTGTGGATTCGATTTCCATTAAGTGGAATGAAATATTTAATGTTATTATTTTCTCGCTCTGGAAACCATTCAACACGCAATGCCTTCAGAATTCAGTAGAAAATCTAAAACAGAAGTAACTTAATGGGAACAGAGTGTTTTATCACAAAGTTCTCAGGTTCCCGCTGCTTACCTCGCTATGTGTAAATTTATCTATATAAGTTTTCAACCTACCCTATAAATTAATATTTACGCATAATAAATATGAAAAAAGAATAAACACATCTGTTGGTAAATAGAAATGTCGATGAAAACGCATGAAGCCTTTTTTCAAAGCAATCGCAAAATTGCATCTCTTCTAGAGTGCACTCACACTTACTACACTGTGCACCATACGAGTTATGAAGGAATTTTTCCACTGCGGAAAACCACAATTTACGAGATGGAAAAACAACGCTAAGCCATGAGATACATTTTATCGATTAAACTTTTATACGGTATTGTTTTATATAATTAAGAATTAATATAGGTACTCATTTTAAACCAGTTTTATTTCTAATCGAGGAAATTTAATATTTAATATTTCCATAGTGTTATTTCACACTTAGGAAAGAAACATACTTATTTTGAAAACGTATGAATTTGAACCTGCCCCTTCTGGAAACCGACCAGGCGCTCTGACCAACTAAGCCAGACTTTCTCATCAAGCTACGTCGAAATTCTTATACGCTTGTTACAACTTGTTCGAGATCGAAGAGGCGCGGGTTCGAGTCCCGCTACTTTCAATTTTTTATACAGTTCTAAATAAGTATCATCCAAATCAGTATTTAGTTCATATCTAAAAACGATAGCAAAACCTGCAGTGTGATTGACGCATCACTTTCCATGGTAATGACACAACATAAGCGAAGATGCCGTTTCATGGGATATGGGCAGACATCCAAGTACCAGTTTTATGGCAAGAATATATTCTCTGAATATTGCGAATCTGAAGAGGATCATTTACACAAAAATATTCTTATACCTACAACGTTACGTAAGGATGCCTTAGTAATGAATGAAGAATATTTTACGCGATACTATCGTAAACTAATCTGTGAAATTGCTCACTATATATATATATACAGGGTGCTTGTTCTTACGCCAAGCTTTTAAGGTATTAGGTTGTTATCTTAGGTTTTGCTGTGAAGGATATAAAATTATGTTCAGATATTATAAGAGCCGTCTAAGTAGGAAATTGTACGATCATGTGCCCAAAAATATTTTTGTTTTCAAAATAAAATATTAATATTAACGAATAAAAGTGTATGTAATATATTTTTACATTTACTTTTGAAGTTTCGTGGCGTAGGGGCACTTACAGTCACTGTAAACTCCATAGGTTGTGGGTTCGATTCCCACTGGAGAAAATAAAATATTTAATATTTTAATTTCATCGCTGGAGTGACAAGGTAACGGCAACGGCAAGACACTCAACACGTAATGTCTCCAGAATTAATTGGAAAGTGAAGAACAGAAGTGCCTTGATGAGAACGGAGAGTTTTAACACTAGGTCCAAAAAAAAATGCTATGCTAAAAAGAAGCTTCACAAACTTAAACCACAAATGAAGACATAAATTCTCGTTAAAAACAACTTATTTTGTACGTTTCTATATATTTCTAAGCTAAGTATATATTAGCGTGTTACGGAAACATTTCTGTGATTACTCAATTTAAGGTTCACTTACACTAATTCTATTTTATAGTTCCGTGGATCATCTATCGTTCACTAAATTACAATGATATAACATTTCAACTACCAGTTCCACAATGGTACCTGTATTTGTGTATCGAAAGAAAACAATAACAACTTGCGTGCTGATACCTTCTTGATATGAACAAAGACTTTTCGATTAGACTAAATATGTAAGTTGTTATATTTAAATATATTTAGGGTTCCGTTCCACAAACGGAAAAAACTAAAATAAATAAATAATTTCGCTTTTTAGATAAAATTCTTCAAATATGTATAAANAAACTCCATAGATTGTGGGTTCGATTCCCACTGGAGAAAATAAAATATTTAATATTTTCATTTCATCGCTGGAGTGACAAGGCAAAACACTCAACACGTAATGCCTCCAGAATTAATTGGAAAGTGAAGAACAGAAGTGCCTTGATAAGAACGGAGAGTTTTAACACTAGGTCCAAAAAAAAATGCTATGCTAAAAAGAAGCTTTACAAACTTAAACCACTAATAAAGACAAATTCATGTTAAAAACAACTTATTTTGTACGTTTCTATATATTTCTACGCTAAATGTATAGTAGCGTGTTACGGAAACATTTCTGTGATTACTCAATTTAAGGTTCACTTACACTAATTCTATTTTATAGCTCCGTGGATCATCTATCGTTTACTAAATTACAATGATATAACATTCAACTACCAGTTCCACAATGGTACCTGTATTTGTGTATCGAAAGAAAACAATAACAACTTGCGTGCTGATACCTTCTTGATATGAACAAAGACTTTTCGATTAGACTAAATATGTAAGTTGTTATATTTAAATATATTTAGGGTTCCGTTCCACAAACGGAAAAAACTAAAATAAATAAATAATTTCGCTTTTTAGATAAAATTCTTCAAATATGTATAAATCCCAGGGGCGCAGGGACAGAAATGTGTGGCAGAAAACGAGACAGATAGTGGGTTCGGTTTATTTCCACCACTCAACACGCAGCGCCTCCAGAATTCAACGGAGAATGGAGAGTGGAGTGTCTTAACACCAGGCTCCCTCTACCGACTTTGCTTCAAACAGATATTTTAAAATCTATTTTATGTGACATTGGAAATGTCTTAGAAAATCTTTACAAAGTAAGCAACTATTCAAGGTAAGCAAGGCGAGAACGATGAATCACTTGTTTAATTTGAAAGAAATATAAGTACGTAACTTATACAAAGTAGAAATGGGTCAGCACTCAATTCGTAAAGTGTCTTTCACAGTCATTTTATTATAAGAGATGCCTAAAATACTTTGACAAATTTAACATTCGAAATAGGCATACTATGAAATAGCAATTCGGTGTTATTAAATTTCATTAACTTTGATAACATTTTCACCTTGAAAAATTGAAATATTAATATATAGATTTTATTATTTCAATATTTGAAAAACTTCTTCATATATTTTAATTTATTTAAATAGTATTAGTTTAGTTTTCGTTAATTGTGAGAAAACTCAATGATAGCCTTTTAAAATTATGAAATAACATTTGTTAGACCAAAACATAAATATTATAATCCAACTATCGATTAAAAACAACGGGTTTTTTTATATATCTGCAGATATAACAGACACAAAGATATTTGACAACTTCGTTAACATTATTTGTTTATAATTACTGAAATACTTAACGCAAAATTAAATATTTTTCTATAAAAAATAAGTTATTTCATATATTATAACAAGACTTATGATGTATGGGATTGCATTCAGATTATTTGAAGGTCAATCGAATATCAGTAGAAAGTAAAAACATATGAATACTACTAAAAGCCGACTAAGTGGAAAATATTTTCTAAAATAAAAATAAATAAATCAGCTTCACCCTGTATCCCGCACACTGCAGGGTAGGCAGGAACCTAGTGATAAGACACTCCGTTCCCCACTTTTTGCCGAATTCTGGAGGCATTGCGTGTTTAGTGGCAGAACTCAACGCCGCGCTTTGCCTCTACACCAGAGCGAAGAAATGAAAATATAAACGTAAATAAATATTTAACTATATTTTCTAAAATAAATAACGATATTTTGATATAAATTTCATAAATGCATATATTCGTATAAATAAAACATATAAAAATTGGAATTTCCATGTCATTTACATGGAGATGAATAATCGAAGGAATATGAATGACTAATAATTGCCAGAAAAAACACTTTGTTTCTACCGAACAAGATAAATTGCTTGGTTCTTCAGTCCAGAATAATCTCTTATATCACGCTTACTTACTTTGCTATATTGATCCTATTTTCGTATCATATCTCTTATGCCTAGAGATAAGATGATCTAATAAGAGATTAGAACAAATGCATTTTTTTACTATAGTGAACTATAAATGTAAAGGTAGCGGGTTCGATTCCCACTCGGAAGTATGAAATATTTAATATTTTCATTTTGTCGCTCTGGTAATGAGCCAAAGCGCGGTGTTGAGTTTTGCCATTATACAATGGTACTACAGAACTCAGTGGAAAGTGGGGAACGGAAGTGTCTTAGTGGAGACGAAGAGTACGAGGTTCCCAGGTTACTTCTGCCTAAAAAAATATGTAAATATAAATTTCACAAATTGTACTATATATTCGTTACTAAAGAGAAAAAAAAAACCTATATATAAGGTAGTAATTTTACAAATAATGTAATTTGTCCATATTTCTCAAATTTAACCCTATTACGTTGCGGAAGTTGAAATAAATCTTGAGAAATGTTATAATTCACCGCCTTACACTTGAGAGATTAATATATTTGCCAAAATCCCTTTGAGCCAATTCTTTCACAGAAAACCTTGGGAATGTTCACAAAAGACAGCTGCAATTTAATATTTCCACAAGTTTGATTGCCATTATATGATGAAAGATTGGAAATCAATTAAATTTTTCTATATATATTTTTTTGAGATTCGTGGCGCACAAGGATTTGATTGCACAGCAACGGTTGTGGATTCGATCATCACTCGGTAAATGAATTATTATTTAGTAATATTTTTATTTATGCACTAAGGCAAAAGTTTGGCCTTAAGTTCCACTACTTAACATCCATTGCCTCGAAATATTTGGCAGAAAGTGGGGATCGGAGTGTTTTACCACTAGTTTCCCTCTGCTTACCCTGCTATATGCGGGATACAGCGTGAGCTGATATTTTCTATGGCGACTTCATCTCGGCAAAAGGAGCATAAGCCGGCCTTCATCCAGGTGGACTGACAACCTAAAGAAGTCAGCGAGAATCCGCTGGATTCAAAGAGCGTAGAAATGACTCTCATTTGGGGAGACCTGTATCCATTAGTGAAACGCAAAAGACTGATGAAAAGAAGGACAGATATATCTTTTCACTTTTCACACACCATATACAATATTATTTCCAACATATCAATTTAATGCTAATATCAACAGTATATACATTTTCTAATTTTACTTCATAACCTAAGTGCAAACCATTGATCTAAGTGCCATTAAATGCTCCATGTCCATTGTGATACGAGCAGCTAAATGAGTGTACGTGCTGTGTATTGCTTGAGTTGATGGCTCCCAAAGCATGATGAACCTTCCTTTGGCAAAGTTTGAAGATGATGAAACCACAGCATCCGATTCAACTCATGGAATAGATAACCTTATGAATATTTAAGCTGACTTGATAGGCGATGTTGTGTCTTCTATATTTGAGTATATAGAAATGATTTTGTTTATGAGAAGCTTTTTGGGTGCTAAAGTAGGATTGTGGTAAAAATATCATGAGATTTAAGGAGGCTACAGGAACGTCACATTCGCCAACTAATAAATTAATATATTTTGTGATCAATCCACAAATGTTGCCCGAATATTGACTGTACAACCTGACTAGATTTTTGAACTTAATAAAAAACAGCTAAGTCTATTTCTAAAAAATATTATTAAACTAAATTGGTATTTCATGCAAGTTTCTAACTTGTATACTAATGTTTTATTTTTAATATTAACTATATTACTAATGTAATACAGATTAGTTTAAAAATTATTAAGTCCAGATTTTTTTGGTTTACATATTTTAGGGTAATTTCAAAATTCCGAATTACGAAAGATTGTACAGTCAATCGGTGGTGGCGGTGCAGAATGCAGTATTACGAGCCCACCGTTCTAACGTAGTTGACTGTATCTCCTGTGGCTTCAGTAAACGCGCGCCTTAGTCGTGCCCGGCGAGTCTGCGACAGGGTTTGTGGACAGAGGAGCAGCCCCTGCAGGTTGAAAACAGAAATCAAATCAAACATTTCAAATTTGATTTGATTTGAATGGAACCTCTCAAGACCCTTACACAGCACTTACACGCCGGCCTAAATACATCTGGAATTGCTTAGCGGTTCTCTAAAGTAAAGTGCTAATGTTGAAAGTAATTCATAATGTCTATATATGAATGAGACACTTAAAATTCTCTGTAATGTTAATTTATGCATTTCGCTTCTACGTGTATAAGGCGAGTCAAATTGCCGTGACTCTCGTATGTCAGAATTAAAGAGATTTATCTCGTGACATTAAATAAGGATTTCTTCACCATGCTTCTGTTTTTACAAGTATATACATTATTAAAAATTTAAAAGTAAATCACCTTAATATTAACAGGTAATAGGGATAATTGCTTACCTAATTTTAATAAAAAATCTCTAAACAAATTACAATTATTTTACAAACAAATGATAATGTAATTTTTTAAAATTGAAATTGCATTCTGCTTTGTATATTGCTAAAACCAATACAAGACAAAATTAGTGGCCAATTTCTCTCGCATAAAGAAATCCTTAACAAGCGATGGTGGACCATTTTGTAAAAAAATATAGTTAAATGAAGCCGCTTAAGCAATTATACAGCTGTTTCTTCTTGTAATTTAGTTAGTGATATAATTAGATAGCCTTTTTTGCAGTGCTGGTCGCTTGCGTGTAGCGTTCACAAGGGCTACGTTAAACTTTTTGCTATCCTTAATTACAACATTCCTCGGGCTGGAAATATTACTTTTGCTTTTCATATTTTACCATACAATTTGTTTAATTAATTGAATTGTTTTCATGGAAAAATAAAAGGAAAAGATAACGAGGTTATAGCTTTAACGCAATGTTTTTACATGTAATATACATTTAAATTCCTTATATTGAATAAAAACTAAATACCTAATTTGACGTACTAATTATTAAAATAAATTTCGTTATATCTAAAACAATTTGCATATAGCGAACCAGTTTAAACATTAACCAAATACATGAACCACCGAACTACATTTTCAATTTTAGCTTTTTTCCTACAAAAGCGCCATCTAGCGAATGAAGCACTTACCTGTTTGAAGGGTCGCATGCCGCCGTTGATACGCAGAGAATCGGCAGCAATTCCTGCGATTCCATCGCCTGGTTCCCTCAGTTGTCGTAGGGAGGCGCTAGGGTGGTGACTGTGGTGGACACAGTGCGCTGCACAAGCACTAGACTCAGGTTGAGAACTCTGGCGGATTATTCTTGTACTTGTAGCTGGTAGTAGCAACGCCGGTGGCTGTATGACAGGACACGTGCTTACAGCGTGTAATGAACTACACCCACACGGGTAATGTACAGCGGAACGAACGCTTTCCCTCGACATAGAGCGCGCTAGCTGTAAAGCTGATATAGGCGCTGTGGACTGCCTCCTTTCGCATACGCGACACCTCGCGTACGGTTGTGGAATTAATTGGCATGTAACTGACCCGCGATGAGAACAAGTGGCTATCGGAGAAACCAGGGTTTGTGGTCGATCTGGCGGCTCTCGACATTGTAATTCTATATCTGGTACACTCCTTGTTGTACCATCTTCTATTCTAATTGAAGCAGCGCTCTCTTCGCTACCTGGTCCACCAGATAATTGGGGTCGTAAGTGTGTGGTACAATCCTGCCTTTGCAATACTGGTTTGACACTTCTATTCTCTGTTGGTACTATGACAGTGACTGATGGCCCTGAGACGAGGAGGCTGGCCGTCTCGTCGCTGCTACCGTAGCCAGAATTCGTAATGGCCTCAGTACTGTCAGTTGTTGGCACGGACATCTTGATTTATGATCTGTAACAAACAAAAATCATATTTTAATATTATTTACTTTCATTAAGCATAATAATTATATGTATTTATTAAGGGAATTCTTGATTATCATAGACATATATTTCATTTTATTTAAGTTTTTTTTTTCTTTACAGGAATAACGTGTTGATGTTAATAAAATTCATATATTTACTCATTGAGATTGCATCACAGCAATTTTCTAATAATAAAAGTAGTCGAAGGAAAAAATAATCTGAAGAGTGGAAAAAATTAAATGTTGACAGAACGTGAAAACTTGAAACGAAAAATTCCTTTACAATTTTACAAACAATACAGAGTCGCTTCAAGCGTTTTACACTTTCTTAAAATATTCTTGTAAAACATATCAAAAGAATATGTAACTGGCTTTACTGATTTTAATTTTATTTCGTTTTTCATTTAGTAAAGTGAGGCCAATCGAGACGAAGGAGCACAAAGTGTGACTGTAAAACCTACTGGTTGTGGGTTCGATCCCTGCTCGAGGAGATGCAATATTTATTTAAATTTATACTAGTGTCGAAAGAAAGCGCGGCGTTTAGTTCTGCCACTCAATACATGCCTTCAGAATTCGGCAGAAAGAGGGGAACGGAGTGTCTTAACACTAAGTTCCCTCTGCCTATCCTGCTGTGTGCGGGATACAGTGTAGAGCTTGGCTATAGTAAAGCATTTTAGTGTATTAGTTTATCGAAATTCAACTTCACATTTTATCTTATTAACAGAACAAGGAAATAAAAAGAGACAATTTAAAGAACGGGAATCGAATCCACAATGGTCGCGTTCCATTTTAATATTTAAATATTAAAACTTTATAAAATAATACTGAAATACATATTTTATGCTTTATATAAGCGCCTTTTAGAATTAAATTTCAAGATATTTTCATGTAATAATAATTAATTAATCAATTAACATTTAAATTAGAGTAAATATTAGATTTTTTATAAGAATATTTTTATTTGCAAATAATGAAAATAGATTAAAGTTTTCTTAGTAGGTACCACAAAACTTAGAATGTCAGTAAATGAGTTAGGCCGATACCACGTCGATTTACATGTAAATTGCAAACCCAAGCAAGTAAACCGAAGTATTTATACTTTGACATAGGAACAGCCTGCAAAGTAGGAACATGTAACTCAGTTAAAACGTTTGTGGTCCTTTAATCAAGACTGAATGCAAATTCAGTTTGAAAGACATATATGACAATTTGTAGAGAATCTGTAGAAAACCACTGCACGTTATCAAAATGTTATATATTCAGTTTCACGCGTGGCAAAAGCCGTACCCCACGTTTTGGAGGATAGGCAGAGGGAACCTGGTGTTGAGACACTCCGTTCCCCTCTTTACGCTGAGTTTTTTGAGGCATTTCGTGCTGGGTGGCGGAGCTTAACGCCGGGCATTTGCCATGTTATTAGAGCGAAGAAACGAAAAAGTATAAAGTACGTATTAATAGGTAATAATTCATGTCCCCGACTTGGGATCGAACCCATAACCATCGAATTTGACTGAAATTGATTTTTATTTGATAATGAACTCGGAAGATGAATGGAGCCCAGTCATTATATAGTATCTACGACAATTTAGAAGCAAACTAATAAATAATCTTTATATAGAATATTTCTACTTTAACCTCATTATGTGCTATAATGCAATTATGTACAGTGTTTTTGCAGAAGCCTTTAATTGTCTAGTATTTGCTAATCGTATTTGACAAGTTAAATCTGCTTAGCTTTGAAGATAAGTCGCTCGCTTCTCGTCAGTTGCTCGCTATCTTTACTGATATTAACAAGATTAAAATTGACTTAATGTAAAAGGAAAATGATATTTGATTTTAGAATTATCTTATTTTAAGTAGTAAGTTACAAGCCAATGTTTATATAATAAACTGTATAATGTCACAAAAATAAATTATTTAAGAGATACTTGTCTAGAGTCCTTAGTTTTTTATTAATATTTCATCGTCCAACTAAAATTATTAGTAAATAATGATGAAGCTTATATTTATTCATATTTTCCAGAACTCAGTGGAGTTCTAGTCTGTAACCTGGCCTGGCTTTGCTTGACCTAGCTTTCTATAAAATTTTGCAAGTAATCAACAAAATAAATAAAAACCTTTACATAACTTCACATGCCTTTCATGAAATCCACGCTAAGGAGCCTTCAGTGGAAAATCGACAATCTATAAATTTAAAATTTTATCGTTTGCTGTTAGAATGTGTTCGTGAGTTAGTCCACCTGGAATTTCCATGACTTCAAATAGTCCATGCATATATTGTAAACAAAACTAAAATATAAACCACAATAAAACTTACTTATATAGCATTGTATATTTTTTTATAGTTTTATACTGGTAAAGAAAACCTATTGCCAAGCAGTGGAGAAAGCATCGCTTTTCACCTGAAAGGAAATAGGGAAATAAAAATAATTAATTGCCTAGAGTGAGAATCGAATTCACAATTATAACGATGCAGTATAATTTTTTGCTGTCCACCTTAAAATAAATAAACAAAATAATGCTTTTCCTCGTCGCTCCACATAGTGAATGGGATCTTTTTTATTGAAGAGAAGAAGTTACCTCAAAACAAAAAAAGGGAACCCATAAGGTTCCTTCCTAACTCTAAAAACAAAAGGCAATATAAATTTTAATGCTAACAAATTGCATAATTTAAAAGGTAATAAAGTCAACAGTTACATACATTACATAGAGAATGAAGATGCCTAATGGCAATTTTTCGTGATGCCGCAGGTTAACTGAGGTGAAGGAAAATGTTGAGTATTTTACAACTCAACAGTAAGCATTACAGCTGTCTAATAAATTTTAGTTAGGGTTTTATTAATACATGTTATTTAAATAAAAATTGCATAGAATTTTGCTATTTTTTGGATTTTGTAAAAGTAAGAGTATTCGTCAATTGCTATGAATGCAATTGGTCTCTGTTTTAATTATGTCTTCATTAGCATAATTTCTCACGATGTCCAGAACTAAGTTAAAAAAGTTTAATTGAAAACTTAGTATAATAAAAAAAAACTATTCTTGAATGAGAATGCTAAACTTAATTTATATAATTGAATTCTTCTTATATTCTTCTTTTTGACATGTTTTTCATATTTGGGCGATATTTTAGACATCAGACAGTAACAGAAGTGTCTTAATAGGAATAGACTGCCATAACACTAGGTTTCCAGCTTTCCTCTGCAGGGCTTAGCAGGGTAGCTGCTATGTGCGTGATACAGCGTGAAAGAAGGAAATATAATAGTACAAGGCTAATTTCATACAACTCTACAATAGTCAACTTTTTTCTAGTCTCTTAAAGGCATCGAATGATTGAGGTACTAATTAAAATATTCATTCTACCATAATTTATAAGCTAGCAGTGCAGTTACTTTACTGTAGATTTCAAATTGAATCAGTAATTTTTCTACTGTTTATCTTAACAAGATACTGTTTAAACTAAAATAAAAAAAGAAAAGAACATTGTTAACAAGCTTTCAATACCAGGCTAATTAATTTTCTAGTAAAAAAATAAGGAAACTCGTTAACTTGTGAAAAATTCAAATAACGAGGGTATAATTTTATTCTTCGCTAGAATTGTATATTTTTAGGTAGACTGCAATACATTCTTTGTTCTAATTTTTTATTTTTTATTCTTTTACGGTAATTATAAGGTAGTACTAGAATCTTTGAGAGATAATTTTTTTATGTCAAATATTATAAGAAGCCGTTCTGGCGCAGAGGTAGGCTAACTAGCGCTAGGTGTGGGTTCGGTACCCATTCTAGGGAACGAAATATTTCATGGGTACTTTCATTTCCCCCATTTAACATGCAATAATTCCAGAATTCGGTCGAGAGAGGGGAACTTTTCATTTTAATTTATTGAAGAACTCAGTGTAAATAAATATCATGATGATGGGTTAGGTTTTACCTGGGAAATATTTTTATTTTTAATGCTATGGTATTATAATATTAATTTCGAGTTAACTATAGCAATAATAGTGAGATATAACACAAATATTTTCTTATACAAATAAATTTTACAACTAACTTTATTTACCTTTCAATTCGCTGAATAAGTTTCATTCTAAAGTTTTCCATTTACTCTAACAAATTGAAGTAGATTTCGCAATCCGTCAGATGTTGGCACGCGGTAACTGCCATATTGTTACTAGTATGTTTTTTATGCATTTTACTCTTAGGAAGTAAAACCTTGTCAAATTATATTTAATCTTTGAAAAAAATAAATGTCTTGCAAAATAATATTTTATCTCCTCTCTTATTACATATCCTCACTCTACTCGTAACAAGAAAGAACGCGGCGTTGAGTGCCAC
Source organism: Heliconius cydno galanthus (assembly GCA_036379175.1). Taxonomy (NCBI): domain Eukaryota; kingdom Metazoa; phylum Arthropoda; class Insecta; order Lepidoptera; family Nymphalidae; genus Heliconius; species Heliconius cydno. The sequence continues at coordinate 64,281 of JAKRZM010000578.1, forward strand.
CGTAAGATACGAAAATTTCTTGAAAAGTGGATGAAAATTTGGAGAACGAAGTGTCATAACATTAGTTTCCCTCTGCCTACAATGTTGTTCTATCTGTGCAGTGACACACGTTTAGCAACGAAAGAGAAGACGGCTGTTTTCACACTAGATTCCCAGGTATCCTCTGTTTCCATTGACCAGCCAGACACAACCAGGAGTTTCCATTAAGACACTTCCTGCTATGCCAAGTTAGGGCATCTTCAAGCTACTTCCATAGATATACAATCAATAATTCACTTGTAGTAGGTATCATCAAAAATGGGCGATGCTACATCAAAACTGTGTCGAGGTTGTCACGCGATATCACTATTAATATAACGTAGTATTTACAATTTACAATATTAATACGAGAATTGCTATAAATGGTAATCAGTATATCCTTCTTTGTACTATTATTATAAATAAAAAAGTTTGTGAGGATGAATGTTTGTTCTTTTACACGCAAAAACTACTGAACCGACTTTGTTGAAATTTTAAAGTTTTTAGATTTTACAAATAGATTTTAATTAATTTTACTTGAAGCTAACAAGGAGTAATGTGGTGATTAAGGCAGTAAGAGAAACTAAAGCTTTTAATAGAGCGCTAGTGGTTAGCTAGCTAAGTATTTCTTGGACTAATGTAAGGATGATTTAAGAGAAAATTCGGAAGAAACTCATTTTGAGTAAATATTATACTGTTTTTTATAATAATATTTCTTAAGTAAGCAAATATTATTTAGCTTAGTCATATTATAGAAAATATTTAAAAAAAACTCTTCTTTATCATTTCGTCTGAGCAAATAAGAAACATTGTAAAATATAAACTTGAACATTAATTATTTGAGAAAGTTTTAATATTTTCATTTCTTCGCTCTGGTAGCGAGGCAGAGCGCGGCAGGAGTTCCGCCACTCAACACACAACACCTGTAGAGTTAATAAATAAACCAGCTTCACGCTGTATCCCACACACAGCAGGAGAGGCAGAGGGAACCTAGAGTTAAGACACATTAAGACACATTCCCCACTTTCCGCCGAATCCTGGAGGCATTGCGATTTGAGTGGCGGAATTCAACGCCGCGCTTTTCCTCGACACAAAATCGAAATAAAAATATAAATTTGAATAAATATTTCCTTTCTTCGAATGAGGATTGAACCCACAGCCAATCGATTTTGCAGCACACTTAGTGCCTTTGCAACACTCTGCAGATATATATATATATGACGGCGCGCTGCTATATATTAGTTTTAATTATAATTTCGCAATTATTACTTTTCGATTTTAATTGATTTATGTAATGGATTATATTAGAAGAATATTTAAAATGGAGCGGGTAACCCCGAATAGGGTAGTAGGTGTAGCCAC
>JAKRZM010000578.1:86604-108228 GCA_036379175.1 Heliconius cydno galanthus
TCTACATATTTTACGAATTATTTTAATAATATTTTTTTGTATTATACCAAAAATCAACATAATAAGTAGAATGGGACAAATTTGTCACGACGGCGGTTCAAGGGGGGTCTCAATCTTCGGCACTTCTAGTGTTAAGTGTATTTAAGAAAAAAACAACGAAGCGCAAGTCAGACTCGCTCACAGAGGGTTCTGTACAAATATAAAATTTCGCACTCGTAATCAAAATTTTAAATCTAGGAATTACACCTAAAATAAATAGAATAATAATAATTAATAACAGAATACAAATTTCCCTTTGGTTAAATGTATCGAAACTTGAAATAAAAAGTCGGCTTGGGCGGAAAATGGAAAAAAAATAACGAATACTAAAATAAAATAATTATATTGAAATTATATCCCAAAAACCATCACGCTCTAAAATGTCTTAAAAAGCTAACCTTTCGATACTTGTATGACCTTAAAAGCCCACGTGTTCGATGTTTATGAATGAAATGTCACGCTATACATTTACCAAAACCTCCTTATTACTACAGACGTGACGTGAAAGGTCATCTAAATAACATAATAAATAATCAATGTTTATCGACACAAATTGTCATATAATATTTAGGTTTTTCTTTTTAAATATACAAATATATGTATGCTTTGCCGATATATTGTAAAATTCTGTGTAGGTATATTTATTATATCAAAAGAACTCGTGTTTATTGAAAATTATCCAAGTGTTATAATAATCCTACTAAAACTTCAGATTTTGTTTTGTTAGGCTTTCATACTGTATCCCGCACAAGGTAGGCAGGCATGGAAACGTAGTGTTAAGAGACTACATCCCCTATTAAGACATTCCCGTGCCTAACTTTCCTCCGAATTCAAGGCATTGATCGGTTTAATTTCAAACATGTAAACAATAATTTAAATCTTATAAGCACAACTTATAAGTATATTAAAATTTTAGTTTAAAATTTTAACGACAATTTTAAAAACAATTACTTATCTGGTTTGTCATATCAGATACAATAAAAAAAAATATATTGTCAAAAATTCATCAACCCAATGGAAATAAATATAAAAAGATATAATAAATTACGAGTAATATTATTTTACATTGTCCATTTACAAAGTGTTTTATTTGTTTCACCTGTACAAAGGGTACGGGGTCAATTTTTATGGACGCTAAAATCTACAGCAGAAAATCGTTGAGTTCACGATAAAGTCAAACAAAAACAGACACCAAAAATATATGGATTTTTACCAGTGTCCTTTTTTATTGCCTAATTTAATATTTTTTAAAATTTAGAGTAATACATATATTATTTAAATAATATAGATGTATCGAATATAAATTTTAAGATTGAATTATTTTGCTATATTAATACATACTCCATGGTATTTAACCAACTCTTCTATACATAAAATTTTATGCATTTAGTATGAATACATACTAAACATACGTCTTTAAAATTAATAATGAACACCTTATATTAGAGACATTTACTGTCGTATATTAACAATTTAATTAAAATTTCGATCGATAATTGAAATTGGTTCTGTATACATGCTGGTGATTAGCATTAATTGATATCGTAAATACATCAACGAATACAGCATTGTTTTGATTTAACTATTATGAAACAAGAACTATATTTTTAGCTTACATTCACGCATTTTCTCGCATTTTCCTGCATATTACGGTAAACACAGAGAGCCCAGCACCACGTGGACCACAAATATTTAATTTGCTTAAAACTTACTGAAAAGATAGATTAATATACTGTCTTATACTTGTTTACTTAATAAGTTCAATCGAGTCGATCTTTCTCAATGCCAATCGAGCCTTTACAAACACAATTCCGAAGTGACATCACGTTCAAGTAATAAGAACAGAGACAACGATTTAATCCATTTTGTTCTGATTGGAACTCGTCATTGCTATTAAAATATATATTGTATTTATAAATATATATATTTTTATTTCTTTGGCATATATATATGATATATTTAACTGTATTAAAGTATTAAGGCTTATATATATATTAAAAGTAAATGTTGGACTTACAATATGTAGTCATTGAGAAGAACTAGTGTTTTGCAATATTATTTTTTTGATAATATAATATATTTGAAAACTGTTAAACGTTTTTTAGTACTACCGTTACTATAGCTTTTTAGGGTTTCGTACTTCAAAACGTAAAAACGGAACCCTTATATGTACGCCCATAACACAGATGGACATTATAATGATTCTCTATGGCAGAAAAAATCAAGTTTCTCAGTCAACGCAATCAAAAGATTCAAGAAATTCGCAGCATAATCATTTTTACTATTTCTGTCAACTAATTGACACAAAAAAATCAAAAGTCAACTTTAATAAATTGTGCTTACTGTTGACCTACAATTATGAAATACTAACACCTCGGCGGGCGAGACCGACTTGAACTTAAATGGTTTTTTAATATTTAAACGCTGTAAAATTATAAACGCCTAATTTTTCTTAAATAAAATCTGACATGGGTATAAAAAGCGTAAGCTGGCAGCGTTAAGTGTATGAAAGTACCTACGTACGTATAAAATAAATCTTGTTTCCTTTAGCGCACCATTAATCTTATTTCAGCGAGGTCTAATAGGTTTAGCGGTAAGCCAAATAGAGTTTGTACCGGTCATGGTTCAATTTATAATATGTTATAGTTTATATATCAAAATAATGTTATAGTAGATTATACGTTGAATATTGTAGGGGGGACCTCGGTTGAACTTCCTCCAGGATCTCCTGCCTGGAAGGCATCTATGAATAGTTTGATGCCAGTGGACGAGGCATGCAGAGACCATAAAGTTCTGATTCTAAAGACATTGCTTAATAATTGCTTTAGTTAATTCTTAATATCAATGAAATGTAGCTCGTATTGAAATTTGCTTCATTGAAACTAAAATAAGCTTTCCCACAAATTTTTGCAACTAAATTGTAGTAAATGTTGTCAACTCGATGTAATTGGTTTTAAAGTAACGTTTAATAGATTTCTCTCACATGGTTAATTTGGAAATTCCGAACGGAGTTTTTGGAGAAACAAATTAACATTTTATTTCATTAAGCAAAAGGGTGACTGCAAACGCGGCTAGTTGTAGGTTCGATTCCCACTAGAGGACTTGAAATATTTATACAAATTTATATTTTAATTTTTTCGCTCTGGTGTTGAGGGAAAGCGTGGCGTTTAGTTCCGCCACTCAATGTTTTCAGAATTCAGCGAAAAGTGACACAAATGAAAAAATATCTCATAGGTGTTTAATTCGGAACACTATTTAATATTTTTAATTTTTTTTATTTAATTATATTTCTGAAAACAAATACTATAAGTCTTATACAAAATATATAAAAAAAATTAACTTGTAATATATACTAGTATAATATTTTTCATTTACTTTTGTAATAGTTATGATAAAAACGAGTAATATTTCTAATAACTCGTTGCGGGCCTCGGCTTTGATCAAGTTGATTAGTTTTTAAAAGACACCTTTTAATCAACGAGGGTTTCTTGATGGATTGTAATGTATATAATGGAAAAACCCATTTATATCTTAAAGTACTTCAAAAATTATAATATAAGAAAGTGACTGTACGCGCGATGGTAGTGGGTTCACTTGGAGGAAAGAATTATTATTTATTAATATTTTAATTTCTTCCATCAGGTTAGCAGGCGAAGCGTGGCGTTGAGTTCCACTACCTCGAAATATTGGTGGAAAGTGGTGGAAATATTAATAAATAATAATTAATTCCCTCGAGTGAGAATCAAACCTACAATAGCCGCGTTACAGTCACATCCTTCTGCCCCAGTGCCACGACTGGCCTAGAAACAAAATCTTGTCGGCTTGAATAGTCTTTTATTAACAGACGAAAGGTTTTACGATTTCCACTTTCATATAAATCAATATCGTTCAAATAGCTCGCGTAGAGCCCATAAACAAAGAATTATATTGAAAAATGAATATTACGATGGAATAACGCGCGCCTGGAAACGCGTAAATTGTCTTTACGCACTAAATCATATTCAAATAATGCAAAGGAGATTGAGAAAATAAATAAAATAATAGATTATTTAGAATAAATCTTGTAAAAATAATGTGTTAATTTGTAAACCTAATGACAAATGAGGTACACATAGATATGTAGGCAGAGAGAACCTGGGAACCTTAGTGGTAACTTAGTAACTTACACTCTGTTCCCCATTTTCCACAGAATTCTGAAGGCATTGCTTGTTTGGCGAATTGAGTGGCGAATTTCAACGATCCGACCAAAGCGAAGAAAAAAAAAATTACATAAAAAAAAATATTTCCTGGGATTGTATCCACAACCAGTCGAGTTTACAGTCATACACCTGGGCACTACGACTAGCCTAAATAAAATATAAGAATAATAATATATATGACAAATTTTATTAATATTTTTTTTTGTTTATTGAATTTCAGTATTTCTTCCATATATGTAGTTTGACAGCTAATCCAATTTAAGCAACACATTTAGAAAGAAATGTTTAATCACGCAGTGTTAAGGCAACTTTTGATCCCAAATGTTTTAAGAATTACAGAGAGACATTGTTAGAATACACATAAGAATTCGTAAAAGTTTTCCATTCAAGAGTCACTTAAAATAATATATATCCTCTTAAAATTTTTATTGATTGATTATAAAGATTATTAGGCAATTTTTCCAGATTTGAACGCCTTATAAGAGGTGCAGGTTCAAATCCCTATATGTTCAAATTTTATACTCTTCCTAAATAAAAAATATTTTTTTTTAAGCTTACGAAGCAAGAAACACAAATAGATACTCTACAAAACATGAGCCGACTGACTTCATTGAACTGGAAAGTATTAGTTAAATATTACTGAACCACGGACAGAGGCCGACTTCTGATCGATCACGAGTCATTAGAACAGGCGAATCCTCGACCTCTTTTTCATACCTAGCTCATTCTTTGTGGACTTATTGCATTTTTTTTATAATTATACAATAACAAGTCCTTTTATATATATAGATTACATATCGAATGGTATCTAATATTTTGTTTTAGCTTCATACTGTATGTATATATGGCAGGGTAGACAAAGGTTTAACCTATAGTTAAAACAGGTCATTTCCTACTCTCCGCCCAATTTTAGGCACATTTCGTGTGGAGTGACGGTGCTCTCTTGTTGTTTTGTAGGATACAACGTGAAGTAAAAATCACTGGCCAAGTGCTAGTAGTACTATAAAGTTCGTTATTCATCATTATCCCAAAAAAAATCATATTTGCTGTACGGGAGAACTTCTTAAATATGTATTTTATTCTAATTTTTAGTATTTGTTCTTATAGCAGCAACCGAAATACATCATTTGTGAAAAATTTCAATTATCTAACCATCACAATTCATGAGATATATGCCTGGTGACAGACGAACATACAGACAGGTGGACGAACATAAGAGTAGTGGGTTCCCGTTTTATCTTTTGGATAAGAAACATTAGAAGAGAACACTAATAATACTGCTTTTAACTTTTGATTATAAAAATCGCGTGAATTCATTTGAAGAATTACAAAATACCAGAATCGTATAAATAGTTTCTGTAGAGCGAATGAATCTAAATGAGCGCTTGTTTCGTCTATATTTAACCAAAGAATAGCTTGCATGTTTTACCATTTTTTATTACTACGGTACTTATTATTAGTATTTAGTAGTTTTTACTCGTGAAGTACGCTTTGTTATTTTTTTTTTCAATATTCTCGTAATATTTTTTATACAGGTTGTTTATATTTACTACATTTTCCTAGGCACGCCTAACTGCTCAGATTAGGAGTCTTTTATATAACAATATATTACAAGCAACAGAGTAAATACATTTTTAAGACATTTTTATAACCTATATTAATCATGATTAAATAACATTATTAACTATAGTTAATAAAAATATATATTTTACTTTTTATCATCTTCACGCTGTATTCCGAACTCAGAAGAGTATGCAGAGGGTACTTAGCGTTAAGAAAATTCGCCTCCCATTTTCAAATAAGTATCGGTATAGCAAAACGCGGCGTTGTGTTCCGCGACTCAACACGCAATACCTCCAGAATTTTAGCGGAGAGTGAGAAACGGAATGTCTTAACACTAGGTTCCCTCTGCCTACACTGTTGTGTGCGGGATACAGCGTGAAGCTGATTGATTGATGGAGAATAACATAAGCAATAATCCTTGAATATTCAACGTAAAATATAAAAGTAATATAATCACGAATGTCAAGGACTATGGATTCGAAAACCTCGCATAAAAGGTTTTTTCGTGGATGAATATTCGATAAAACAACTCAGTTTTTCACACTTCGAGAGCTATGTATACGAGAAATGTTATTTTTATGATTCAAGTATTTGTAACTCTGCTTGAAGGTTGAAAGGAAGGATCGGGAAGTATGTAAATTTATAATGGGCTTATGGTACACTAGCGATTATCCCTGGCTTTGTGTATTATATTTTACCTACATATTGTAAGTAAGAAAATCGTTTAACAGCTACCGATATATTATAATATTTATTTTTATTCCTTCTTTTAGGCCCTAATCTAATCTAATTTCATAAGTGATTTGAAAGTTAGTCTAATAGCCTTAGTCATTACTAATTCTGACAAAAATATACTAAATATATTTTCACATAATAAACAAAAAGTCAATTACGCGGTTTTAGCCAAAATGTAGCTATAAAAAGTACTGGCTGGCTACACGCCGATCTCCGTGAGAACACAATTTCGTCATTATTAACTGAAAACATTGTCTTATTTTACTGGAAACGCGTCCAATAATCGGGTGTTTTCCTGTTTTTTTTTTGAATATACTGTAATTTAAACTTTTACAACATTTTAATGGTTGTTTTAATTAATGAAATGATTTACATACTTTTATCTTTTATGTATGGCTTCTCGGTTTTGGGTTGAATATATTTTATTTAATTTTGCCTTAATACTTTGAGAACAGTGAGAATTAGATGAAACTGGTGGTATTCAATGGTGTCTTATAGTATGTCGATCTACTTAATATAACTAAAAACTTAAATCAAATCAGCTTCACGCTGTATCCCGCACACAGCAGGGAGGCAGAGAGAACCAAGTGCTAAGGCACTCCGTTGCCAACTTTCTGCCGAATTTTTTTTGAAGGCATTGCGTATTACAGTCACATCCTTGTGCTTCTGGCCCACGACGGCCTTAATATAACGGACCTAATATATATAACTAGCTAGTGGACACGCGCAGCTTCGCCTGCGTATTGCTTAGGCGTGAATTCTAATAAACCACGAAACATGTGTTCAATGAAATATTTTTAAAGAGTCTAAAAGAGTCGGTGGTTTAAGAGTCGGTGGCGATTTTAAAGATTTTTCCATACAAACTTTCAACCCCTTATTTGCATCCTTAGGGGGAAAATTCTAGAAAACGATGAAACACGTGTTCAATTAAATACTGTTAAAAATCTAAATTTCAAATTTTATAAAAATCGGTGCCGATTTAATACAAATATTATTTAATAATACAAACTTTCAACCTCTATTTCACCCCTTTAGGGTAAAAATTTTTCAAATTCCCTTCTTAGTGGATGTCCAGAATACGAAAGTAAACATCTGTCCAAATTTGACGTTTCTACGCACAGCGGTTACGGCTGTGCGTGCTTCTTACCTCAGTCAGTGAGGACAAGTCCTTTTATATATATATAGAATAGATTATCTTAATTTTCAAAGTATTAAATTAAATGTCAATATATTAAAAGTAGAAAAGTAAATACATGAAAAATTATATACAATACACTACAAGAAAGACATTTTAAGCCGTTGTATATGTAACCATAAACTACTAAACTAGTAAACCACAATATCAGTCATTTGTGACAGACAGAACTGTCAATTCAAGAAGTCATATGGCATATTTTTTTTCATTGATTTCTACTTTCCCCTTGCAATCTATCTTCAACGTGCGTGACATTTTCACCAGGTCACGTCAAATTCCACGTTTGACGATTCGAAATTTTGACTATTTGAAAAACTTTTTGTTGAAAAAATCCCATATATCATAGTATATTTTTCAAGATTTTTTTAAACTTTACACTTGTGTTTATAAAACAAATAATAAATTAGGCGGAAAGACTATCAATAGAGAAATAGGTTCCCGGGTTCCTTCTGGCTACTCTACTATTTACGGAATACAATATAAAGATATAATATTTGTATACACAGGTAATTAATCGTTAATCGCTTCGATGCAACCCACTGTACTACGATTAGAGTTCCATCGGACTTAGAATGTGTCATACATGACATATGATACCACTCCTCTTATTCTCTCTCTTCTCTTCTTATTATTTCAATTTAACCATCAAAAATATAGTTTCATCCAGAGATAAAAAGCTAAACCTACTATATAACAACAAATAAACAAACAACAAACATTATTTCCCACAACATATACCTAAGTTCACATTACTCTGCTCTCCAGGGGGTATACGTTTTAGCGTCTAAAGTAATAACATAAAAGTGTCATATATAACCTTTACGCCAACCATTAGTCATAATATATATATATGTATATGTATACTAGCATCTAATGTAATTGAACTTAACAAGCATATTAAGTGTGGAAAGGCCAGACCGATCGATGACCGTTTGATCAATATGTTGCCCACGTTTGCTTCAATTAGGAAACCTTTTTATTGTGTCAATCGCTTCTATGTCTATGCGGATAGAGGTATTGTATTTCAAATTAAAGTTGTTTTGCTAATATTATTTAATTTTTGGTGTAGTTGAGGTTAGTTGTAGGTTCGATTCCCACTTGAGAAACTGAAATATTTTATTTTCTTCGGGCGGCTATATAGATAATAGAGAGCTATTGTCCTAACACAAGGCTCCCTCTGTCTATACTGCTATATAAAAGAAAATAAATCAGCTTTACGCTATATTCCGCAAATAACAGAGTAGGCAGGGGGAACCTAGTGTTAAGACACTCCGTTCCCCACTCTCTGCTGAATTCTGGAGGCATTGCGTGTTAAGTGGCAGAACTCAACACCAGAGCGAAGATATTATTACTATCAATTAGAAATTTGTAATTTTAATAAATATATCAGAAAAGAATCAATGATTTTCTAAATATTCATTTCTATAATATATGTAAATATTTCTAAAGATACCGTAAAACGAGAGACACATGTCAAAAAAATAAAAATCTAAATAACTTGGCATGTTTATTACGTTCTATTATTTAAAAGTAATAAAATACCGCTTTCATGATCCAATATTCCACGTACATTCCATTTAAGTTGGCAAGTCTGTAAAGGCATTATATACAATGTAAGCACCAACAATAACTTACAAAATGATTACTCCTGAAAATATATCTCAAATTATATTTACGTAAACGTACCTCATCTCATCAGGTCACATATGAGGTTTTTCTTGAAAGATTCCTTGGGATTACATTTTCTTCGAGATAATATGAAAAAAATATTATAGAAATATATTAGGGTGCGTAATGAAAAGATGTAAACATCAGCACGGATTTAGTCTGTTTGACATTCTTACAGTAATTGTAATTTGCGGATAAAAATATAGTAAATCCCATTCTAAATATATATAAACGAAGGTCAGGATCAAATCATATCTTCGCTCTGGTTTAGAGGCGCGCGGCGTTTAGTTCTGCCACTCAACAAGCAACGTCTCCAGAATTCGGCAGAAAGTAGGAACGGAATGTCATAACACTGGATTCCCTCTGCCTGTATGCTGTGTGCGGGATACAGCGGGAAGCTGGTTTTTGATTTTTTAAATGCTAATATGACGAAAAAGTAACAAGAATAGTAATTTTTTAGATTAATTATTACAAAAACACAGAAATAATATAATTAGGTCGTTCAGTATTATTACCCACATTGATTGATTGGCAACTTTAAAATGGCTTGTAACATTTAAAGGTCGCGGTCGTTAGTGAGTACATTCATTCATACAAAAATAACAGCATTGTGTGTAAGCCAAATAATTATTTACTAAAACGAAAAGTTAAGTACATAACATACGTGTACATATTAAATATATTTATTGCTAAAAAAGGTTAAATAATAGGGTAAAAATAACTTGAGGGATCCTAGTTCCTAGGGAGTTACAACACTACCTTTCCTTAATATTTGAGGCATTGCCTGTTAAGTGATGGAACTCTACGCCGCATTTTGCCAATACGTACTTACAGACATACCGACAATTTTTTCCAATAATATATATACAAAATCACTTTCTATCACCTTAATTATACTACCAGAACACAAGTTCCGAGGACGAGGATGTGTTAATTAAAGACTTCTACAGCGGGAACTACAGACCTACGAAAACTTTAAACTCTCTATGTTAAGCTATGCAATATTAGACTTATATTCGACTTATATTATAAATTTTCTTTATATATTTTTGGAACGTATTTTAATTTCAAATTCAATATAAACTTACTTGTATAAGGAAACTAAAACAGTTTCTGTCTACTTTAAAAACTAAACGTATTTCTTCGTTCCATGTTCTATTTTATAAATAATTTATAGTATACATGCTCTTTATATTTATTTACAGTAACATACGAATATTTGTAGCAATACAACTTTTTTTAAAATAATCTTGTTCATTTCTTATTAATATAAAATGTAGGATATGTGGCGATGTGCCATCGACCGCTACCTGGCCGTTTCTATAGATCCCATTTTGTTTTCTTTTATTTCGTTAAGTAACCTATTTATACTAAGAGGTTTATATATTTTTTTTACTTTACGCTGTATCCTGTACACAGCAAGGTGGGCAGAGGGAACCTACTTTGAATTACTGAATTTTGATGGCATTACGTGTTGAGTGGCGGAACATAACGCGTCGACATCAGAGCGAAGAAATGAAAACATAACATATTTCATTTCTTCGAGCGGACCACACTTGTATCTCTGCAAAAAACGTTACTATTAAAATAAGCAAAATTATCAGTTTTCCCATTTTATTATTAGTTTTATAAATAAAACCTTTTGAGCAAATTTAAGGTTAATAACAACAATAATGTTATTTTAACACAACAATTTGTTATTTATTATAATAATAATTTATTAAGCTAGTTCCATTATATAAAGCGAAATGGAAGTACTGTATTCAAGGTAAATATAGCAATGACCCTCTGGAGTCATGAAACATTTTTAGCACACGACTTGGAGTAATTCTTTACAGGTGCGGCGTAATGTGGCTAGCACAACGTGTGAGAAATATTATTTATGTTTTTTTTATGTTTATTTTGTATGGCTATAATAATGTTATTGAAGAACTAGAAGTGGTTTGTCACTGCTATATGTATAAAATACGAAAAAACGGTGTAAAACCAATTTAATCAATAGAGTTATTGTACTTTACTACTGCTATATAAAATTAAATTTACACTATCCTAAATATATTACAAATGTGAAAGTTTGTAAATATGGAGGTTTGTTTAATTTTCATGCAAAAACTACTGAATAGACTTAGATGAAACTTCACCGTGATATATAGGTTACATACATCGTACTACAATTTATGCAAACATTTTGTATAATTTGGCTAAAGTATAAATATAAATTTAAGCGCGTAAGGCGAAGCCGCGTTTCTGTCGCTTTATTATATACAATTTTAATTAAAAAAATATTCAAAAACAAGCTTTTTAGATATTTTTATAAATAAAAGCTAATATGTAAAAGATATTAAAATAAAACAATACTTTAAATTAATTTCTTTTTTGTATTTTATAAACAATGTAATGGGGCTAACTCTGTCTATCAAAAAGAGGATTTTTTGAATACTTTATTGAAAAATCCAAATATGAATACAATTATTTTCCCACTCTGGAAAATCTAATTGTGAGTTTGTTTCCTACTCGGAGGAATAAATTATTTTCATTTCCTTAGATAAAACCAGGCGTTGAGTTACGTAAATGATCGTGCAATATCTCAAATACTCTAAAGAGAAAATTTCTTTCTAAATACATGTAATAACATTTTTACAAAAAAATACAAGATAAAAGTTAATCATTAGTATCCCAACAGGTTTGTTTTTATGATTACTTTCCGCAACGTATTGTAAAGTTAGGAATGTTTTCTGTTTTTATATATTGCGATTTGTTTGCTCTCTATTTATAACTTTCAAACAATTTTATTTTTTTCTTATGTTTAATATATTCAGAAAGAGTCTTCTTTATATAAAGCTTGATGCTGTGAAAACGCTTAGCAAGATAGGCAGAGGGTACCTAGGACTCTAGTATTAACACTACGTTCCCATTAAAAGGCTTCCATTATTCTTTTCGTTCCGAATTCTCGAGATATTGACGTAATTAAGAAGATTTTTTTTGGAACGAAGTTCCTTACGGCAGGCTTGGAAGGGATAGGGATTTCGCTGCGTGACCGAACTGAAAAAAATGTGATAGTAAAACCGTAAGAAAAATGCGTGGAATAAAACCGTTAAATGAGACGTGCGCAGGCGCGACAGTCGCATACACAGACGAGTAGTGTATAATACCTTTCTCTTTCTCCCTCTTTCTTTTGGGGTGGAGTGGTAATAGAAAGAGAAGGGATGAGAGTTAAAATTATTTTTATTTCTATTTTTCTATTCTATTTCTATGTAATTTTATGTTGTCAAACAAAAATAAAGAGACATATTTTGTTATTTTAGTTGATAATTTGAATTACGATGTTTTTTATTTTAAGTAATTTATTATTTCCTAAAATACTGAATTTCCTAAATACTTTCTTGTAATTAAATAAAAACTAATCAGCAAAATTTAAGAGAAAAATCAAGAAAACCTACATAAAATTGAGCACGACTTTTTTTGCAATTTGTGTCGATTCTACATTAGCCGAAGGAACTTCGTTCCTACCTGGTGTCCCACGACACTATTTAATTTTTTTAAAAAGCTAGCTTCACCTGTATCCTGCACACCAGAAGGAACGTAGTGTCAAGAACAAGACCCCCTATTCCCCTTTAAAAAGCTTTTAATATTAAATTTTACTCACTATAATAAAAAGAAATACGTCTACGTGATATTATAATATTAAACAAGTATCGATTGAACTTTGCCATTATATTGAAGATATTTGACCAACCGAAAGATTTCTAGTCTCGCGGGTGTAATTCTAAGTAAAAGGTTTCGAGCATGATATTGCGTGAGGAAATTTCACATCCAATTTCGATATAAAGTTGGTATGGGACATTTTTATTAATAAATAATTTGAGGCCAGTTATGGCGTAGGGCACAAAGTGTTAGTGTATAACCGACTGGTTGTGGATTCGATCTCCAATCGGGGAGATGAAATATTTATTTAAATTTATATTTCCATTTCTTCGCTCTGACGTCGAGAGAATAAAGCGCGGCGTTGAACAAGCAATGCCTCTGGAATTCGGCAGAAAGGTAGGTTCCCTCTGCCTACCCTGCTGTATGCGGGAGACAGCGTGAAGCTGATTTTTTAATTATATTTTTATATAACATATTTATTGCTATTTCCACGTACTTATTTTATGCGACCGTATAGTGTAGGGGAAAAGCTTAAGATAGTAAGAGCGACAGTTGAGAATTCGATTCTCACTCAGAGGAATGAAATACTTGCGCAGCGTTGAGTTCTGCTATTCATGTTGATTTGGCTAATGTTGATTTTTAAGTGTTATACAGTGATAGTAATAAATAAATCATTATTATTCAAATAATTCAAGTTATGCAAAATAAACAAATGTTAAGCATTACTTGAACTTTCACAATAATGTCAAATTAATATATTTCAAGCTATATTATTTTAATTGACATTGTAGATTTATTTTATTACGAAATCTGTCACCTACAAAGACGTGTTTCTTGTTAAATCAAATATAATATAATTTTATTTAGTCAAATCAACGTTCTACCTTAATTTGAGATGACTGACAACGTCGCTTCTAGTATTATCTTAAATGGCTTTTTGATGTTCCTAATTTGTGTTGTTTTCCTCTGGGCATTTACTTCCAGATTCTTATGTTATTAGATTATAACTATCTTTATAGAAAAAAATAAATCTGGAAATCTTAGTTGATCTCAACTGTAGGCCATAAATCCAGTTCCAATGAATGGCGTAACACACTTGCTTTTGTAACGCGACAGGTTATGGATTCGATTCTCACTTGAGGAAGTAAAATATTTAATATTTTCAATTCCTCGTTCTGATAAAGAGAGAAAGCGTGGCGTTGGATTCCGCCAACTACGGCTACTATTAACTAAGGCTTCAGAATTCGGTGGAAAGTAGGATCAGAAATGTATTGGGAATATGAATATGACGACGACTTCCCATATGGGAAGTCGTATGTGCAGAATACAGCGCGAAGTAAAAAAAAGTCTCTTATGAAAATAAGTAAAGGAAAATATTGGACTAAAACTGAAAAACATATAAAACAAATTTGTAAATAAATAAAGTCAATCACATTTGATCACAATTTCGGCTAATTAAAATTCTAGCAACTAAATTATTTTAATTAATTTAATTAATGACCGCTCCTTACACGTTGTTTAATCAACAAACTTTTCCTCGCATACTTTTAAACATTCCTCCAATTTCATATTTCACGGCGTAACACTTATATTAATGAAAGTTACGTAAAACTCGAACGAACCTGTACTGTGAAGTTAGCAACTTTTAAAAACATATATTTAATCTGTGTAAATACAACAAAATATTTTTTTATATGCTTTTAAAACATTATAAAATGTTTATGTAGAATTATAATTATTTAGTACCGAGAAAGAGCTTTTAAAAAAGTCATGCAGTTTGCAGGCGAGGCAACTGAAACGTTCCAATTTTTAACCGAGTTATAAAAGGTTCTCAATTTCTAGTAGCTTGTAGTAGTTCAGCAATTTGCAGTAGTTCTCAGTTCATTAGTTTTTGCATAATAGTAGAACTAACATCTATCCTTACAAAAATTCACATTTATAATATTATTTAGATTTAATTTTTATTTTGAGAAGTTTAATTAGAAAATTTAAAAGATTTCTTTCACAAACTAAAAGCTATAATTTCAGCTACGAGAATTCCACGAAAACTGGGAAACGGAGTGTCTTAGCTCTAAGCTCACTGCGTACCTAGTTATATGAGAAATACTGCGTGAACCTAAAAATGTCCATGTTAAAAACTAATTTTATAATTTTTCATTAAATTGAGAAATGTTGATATTTAAGTATATTTGCTCTATCATTTAAAGTAACGACGCGACATACTATCTAGAAAAAGGGGTCAAGTGTCCCTTGTTAAGTTTCTAAGACGTTGAAATATCTTTCTACTTGCGCTGTAAATTGGAGTCATGAGTGATAGATACCACTAGCTATGAAATTTCAAAATATTTATGAAATAATATTTTTAAAACGTATATATTTTTTGCTTTTTACTTTTTATTATGAGTTTTCAAAGTGTAGATAATAAAGAGAGAGAGAGAGAGTAACATCATCATGTACAACTCTCCTGGCATTTTGTTTTCACTTCACTCTGCAATTTTCGAATTTTTACACTTTCTTACACACCTAATATGTTTCATTACTAAAAATGTTTCAATACTAAGAAATTAGTAAACAAAAATCAATAACCATTACGTCAATGGTAATTTAAACTTTATTAAACAAAAATGTACTCGGAAAAGATAATTATGTATGAGGATGTTTCTGGGAAGTAACTAATAATGGAGTTGTTGCTGCCGGAATGAAAACAAGAAGTGTTTTCAGCAACTCCTGTTTAGTAAAAAACAAAATTTTTCAACGTCCTTAAGATTTATATGTTGAGATTTAAAATATAATGTGTTTATTAGATTCTCTAGAAAAAATATATACATAATTTTAGAATCGTACCTCGTACCTCGCTCTGGTAATGAGGTAAAGTGCGGCGTTAAGTTCCGCCTACAAAAAAAATATTTCACTTCCTCATCCTGAAAACAATAGCAATGCCTTCTCGAAATCACTTCGCCACTCAAGACGCTAATTTCAAAAAAGAGAGCAAAGTTTTTGGTACTAGTTTCTCGCTGTCTGCTTACTCTGCACGTTAAATAGATTTACTGAAAAATTTTGCCGTATTTTATAAATTAATCTGCTATTCTCATATTTTTAACGAAATATTATTATGTATATTTTAAAAGTAACAAAAATGTAGCTTAATTTCATTCTAACATTCATTTCTACTCAAAAATTTCAAAAAATCCTACCATCAAAAATCTTTTTATGCTAATAAGAAAAATCGGGTGAAATTTGCATATCTTTTACTATAAGGTTTTCCTCTTTTGAACCAGCTCTCAATATCGGTGTAGTTATACGGTAATCTTTATAAATTGGATGCCGACCACCCTATGGGATAGGTTAAAAAGATAATATGAAAGCAACCAATATGTGCCGTGAAATATAATCCTACTAATATTATAAACTAGCGGACGCGCGCAGCTTCGCTTGCGTATTTTGGGGGTGAATTCTAATAAACCATAAATCATGTGTTCAATAAAATGTTTTTAAGAGTCTAATTTTCTAATTTTATAAAAATCGGTGGCGATTTTTCAATACAAACTTTCAACCCCTTATTTGCACCCTTAGGGGGTGAATTCTAGAAAACCATGAAATATGTTCAATTAAATACTTTTAAGAGTCTGTATTTCATTTTATAAAAATTAGTGCCGATTTAAAAAAAAATCTATACCAACTTTCAACCCCTTATATGCGCCCTTAGGGGGACAATTCTAGAAAACGATGAAACACTTGTTCAATTAAATACTTTTAAAAATCTAAATTTAAAATTTTATAGAAATCGGTGCCGATTTAATTTTTTTCCATACAAACTTTGAACCCCTATTTTACCCCTTTAGGATTAAAATTTTTCAAAATCCCTTCTTAGTGGATGTCCAGATTACGAAAGTAAACATCTGCCCAAATTTAACGTTTCTACGCACAGCGGACACGGCTGTGCGTGTCGTCTTACCTCAGTCAGTGAGGACAAGTCCTTTTATATATATAGATGGGCGTTTGATCCACGGTCACGCAAAAACTACAGTATAAATTGGGTGAAATTTTACAGATATTACTTAAAAGTAAATTAGAATAAAACATAGGCTACTATTTATTATGATATTAAAAGTTTTTGTATAATTTGTTTATTATATAGTTTAAGCGGGCGAAGCCTTTGGTTACTAGTTTCTTTATATTATAACACAAACTAGCTATTACATTTTAGTTTTATGCTTACCAGAATTGGCAGAGAATTCTAGACATAATGATTGACAAGCGGATAATTTTAATAGTTTATTGTTTTATATATATTTTACGGATTTCACAATTTGATCAAGCTTTACTATCAGAATTATACTATCCGTCTTATTAGACGGTAAAGGAGGTTTAAATCAAATTATATATACCTTAAGCTGCTACGTAAAATGAAAAAATATTAATAAATATGTAATTAATGTAATTATATAATAAATGTAATTAATATTAAAATTATAATATTTTGCAACAATAATAAAATCGTTGTATAGTACTAGTACAGGTTGCAGTTATTAATTAGTGAACCACTCGAGCGCGATCTGGTCTCCGGTGGAATCATTTTCATAATATTATTGTTATTATGAATATTTGTTTTGTATTTCAATTTCTGTATATATATGTTTGGTATGATATTAAAATGAGGCCAGTGGTGGCGCCGGGCCACAAGCGTGTGTCTGTAAAGGCGATAGGTTGCAGTTTCGATTCCTACTTGAGGCAATGTAATATTTAATATCTTCATTTCTTTCACGTCCACAAAGCATGGTGGATGGAGGGAACCTAGTCTTACATTCCATTCGTCACTTTTCGCCAAATTCTGGAGGCATTACGTGTTGAGTGGCGGAACTCAACGCCGCCCTTTGCCTCGACACCAGAGCGAAAAAAATTAAATACAAATTTTAAATAACTATTTCATTTCCTCGAGTGGGAATCGAATCCACAATCAGTCACATTTGCAATCACACTTTGTAACCTGTGCCACGACTGGCTTCTTCTTTCGATTCCGTGATCTAATAGATGTTGACGTTTTTGGAGAACAGAGTGTCTCAACACTAGCTTCACTATGTCTGCTCTGCTATGCAAGAAAAAGTGTAAAGCTGCTATATTTTGATATCAAAAAATATTTTAAAAATAGAGGTCTTTTAAAATTTAAGCATTTATAACTTGAAAACTCCATACAATCTAACATGTAAT
Organism: Heliconius cydno galanthus; assembly: GCA_036379175.1. Classification (NCBI taxonomy): domain Eukaryota; kingdom Metazoa; phylum Arthropoda; class Insecta; order Lepidoptera; family Nymphalidae; genus Heliconius; species Heliconius cydno. The sequence continues at coordinate 104,857 of JAKRZM010000578.1, forward strand.
ATTTATATAAAATATATAAAAAAAAAACTGATTAAAAAACCAAAAACCAAATTATACCCAAATTAAGGCAATGAAATAATCCGTACCAATACCGAATGCGACCTTCTTTCGCTCAAATAAATTAGACGAAAACGTTAGCAAACACACAAACACCAGAAACATGTTGATATTGTAAACAAAAGTCATCATGCCGTGACAATGTCACGTTTGACATGTCGTATGTCGACGGTCGTTCGTATTCTATTAATAACATTGTATATTCTTATTATTTTGTTTATTTTTCCAAAATTGGCCTAAATATTGAATAAATATTATAATTTGAGAAGTTAATCTTCATTTCCATATAGGAATTATTATTCTTTTATATGGAAACGTTTAAAATATGAGAGTAAGTATGACTGGATATTATTAGTTAGGAAAATTATCGCAATTTCAAAGCTGAAATATAATGAAAGCTGTCGTAGTACAGAGAAATACTTTGTCTTGAGGTATTGTTTAAAATTAATAATATAAATTTATATAATGTAGAGGATAAAGGAAAAGAACTCAACGTAAACTATTAAAAGATAGCTAGTTTTTTGCTACGTACCTATGTTTACCATGTCAATTTTGAAAGATATGTGTATTTAAAAAAAGATATACAATAGATAAAAGATAGATATTTTCATTTAATTTCAGTATAATCAGCCTGAAGAGTATGTAAACATGTAGCTTCAACTAAAATCAAATATTATCACAGTCGGGTATACCAAACAGTTACGAAGGTGGATGAAAAACAAAGAATAAATTGACTGTATTTTTTACTTAGCATGCAAATTATAAAAGTAACTTATAAGAATTAGCAAGAGATGCTTCTGGATTGTATCGATACACTATTGACTTTAATATTATAGCATTAACCTTTCACAGAATGACCATGATGTCTAAAACAAATCTTATAATTGAAAAGTAATTAAAATTATTGATTTTTTTTACCAATAGCAAAAAATAAATATATATGAAATTTCATAATTATATAAGAAAATGGAAAATAGTTTTCATTAATAACATAATGGGATTTAATGCTATCTTATCACATTACAGCAGACCACAATTTATTAGCAAAGTAACTGTTGAATGTATGAAAGATCGAGATTAGATCAGAGAAAGGAAAACCCGGCCCAGAAATCTTACTTTAGACGGCCGTTGTAGAGATTAATATAATGGTTTGAGGCACTAGGGACTTTTATGAAATACATAATGGGAATATTAAAAAAAATACAATTTTATGACTTTTTCTTTGTATATAATAAATATATTATGGAACTTCACAATTTAATTATAAGTAAACATTACTGAAAAGAATAAATTTTATTGTAATTATTAAGGTTATCTAATTTTTAAAGATTCACTCTGTATTCTGCATAAGTCAAGTATAGTTATCCATTTTCTGCATGAACTGGAAACACTATGGCGAAACTCAACACCGCACATTGTCTAACGGTGTAGGAAAATGAAAATAATTTATTTCCCTGAGTGAATTGAACCTACACCAATAATGCTTCCAGTTAGACAATAACCAATGCGCGTATGCCACGATGGCCTGGCCAAAATAACATTTAATAAATAAAAACTTAAACTAAAATAGAAACAAAATTACTTGAGAACAATTTACAGATCTGGCAAAAAGCTAAAATAAAATCTGTAATTTAATAAATAAAAACTTAAAAGAAAATAGAGGCAAAAATTACTTGAGAAGTTAACAATTTACAGATCTGGCAAAAAGCTAAAATAAAATCTGTCCATCACAACATAACACCGACATGAACGTTTCAATCACGCGGTTCTATCTTTAGTAAAATCTTTTCTTATCGCTTGTCTAGACTTAACTAAGTTAACTTCAAAGCGAAATGCTGTTGACCTCAACTATATTTAAATTTTTGTTTGCAAAATCACAGCTTGAAATTGTTGTAAAAGTTCAAATTCTATTAAAAATTTAATTTCAGAAAGATGATTTTACATATTTAATTTAAAATATTATTTGTATAACGCAAAATTATAATAGAAATAAAATATACTAGATACAAAATATCGAGATCAATAAATTACTATTTAAAAAAAAAATTGGTAATGATGAAAGTGGTTTCATCATGAAGTCATATCACCAGACCAGCGTTAGATGGTACCATACCCTTATCTATACCACCTTAAAGATGGTTGAAGAAAAACAAGTGAATGACTTCTAGATTCAAGATTTTAATCATTCGTTATAATATATTTAGACATAAAAATAATAATTTAATCATATTAAATTAAATTCTTCACTTTTTTAATATGCAAATATTTTATTAACAAAAAGTAATATTATACAAATAAAACTGATACAAAATATCAATATAAATGTTCTACGATTTAATAACCTCTCGTATATAGCAGATATTGCTTTTTAGAAATAGAGAATGTACACAAAAACGACGATTGCCACTTGAGTACTTCAATCAAGGGAAATCTTTCCGCTGTTGCCTCTTAGATGTTTGCCTCTCTTCTTTAACTCATGAGTGGTCATTTAGAGACGGTAAGTACTAAATTGTAGGGTACCATTTATAATAATTGAAGTATATAAATGCTGAAGCAGCTTAAATTATTTATATCTAATATTCTAATATTATATAGATATTATGAATACCACAAACAACAAATAATAAAATTATTTTATATTTCTCATATGAAACAATAAGTTAGAAGTAAATTTGGAATTTTTTGTGTTTTTAAAAAAGTTAGTTATATTTAAGTACAATTTAAATAGGAATGTATTAATTTTGACTGAAGACTGAACTAAAAGTACCCTGATTCCTGTACCCTGGTCCCAGTACCTGATTATTAAAAAAAAAACATTTTATTCCTATTTCACTCGACAATATGTTGACCAGTGTTTTCCGTACCACGTTTTTCAATCACTTACAATCTGTTTTATACTATGCAATACAAAAGCTTCTAGTAAAAACCAACAATAAAGGTTTTCAAATTTCAGTTTTTATCCATTTTGCTTGTATGTATTGTGTCCTGCAGATATATTTTTTTAATATTAACAATTGTGATGTTTTTATTTAAAAAAAATATAAAAAAAACGTTTATTTTTATATTATACTAGCGGACGCGCGCAGCTTCGCTTACGTATTTAGGAGTGAATTCTAATAAACCATGAAACATGTGTTCAATGAAATATTTTTAAGAGTCTAAATTTCAAATTTTATAAAAATCGGTGGCGATTTAAGAATTTTTCCATACAAACTTTCAACCCCTTATTTGCACTCTTATGGAAAGAATTATAGAAAACCATGAAACACGTGTTCAATTAAATACTTTTAAGAGTCTGAATTTCAAATTTTATAA
>JAKRZM010000578.1:110936-215170 GCA_036379175.1 Heliconius cydno galanthus
TTCTTTTATGGTTCCGTGGCTCGATTACTTTGTTGTCTGTCTGTCTGTCTATCATGAACATTTATCTCGAGATCACGTAGTTGAATACATAATGATTATGATGAATACTTCTAATTCATAAATTAGAAGTTAATATCAAATATTAAGGTCTATGGTCGCTTGGAGCACAGAAAATATCAAGCTTCTAAATCATCAAAAATTATGTGAAAATCCAATGTGTGAAAATTTAGAGATATTTTAAGAAAATATTACAAATATATAAATGTAGTTCTTTTCATACAAAATGAGAGCATACGTCAGCACTCTTAAGTTTGTTAACTTCAAATTGTACTTCCTTTTAACCTACAATCCAAAAATGAATACGGAACCCGGTCAAATGCAAGTTGGACTCGCGTAATTGATCAATTTTTTATTTTGTCAACAAAGATATAAGTACAAAGTGTAATAAGATATACATCTATCTTTGAAACTTTTACAATAAAAACAAAACAAGCAAAACAAAATCAAAGGCACATTCAATTATAAACATAAGTCAAAATCTAATACTTCCCAATATATATTACAAAGTAAACCAAAAAGTTTTCATATAAAATATTTGAGTACAATATAAGAAATATAAACCTACGGAAGCCAGACGCGGTCACCCAGGGGGCATGCAATTTACCGTCTCGCTTGCCCGATTTTATTTTTATTATAAGGCAGTGCATCGTCTAAAACAAAATATATTTTTGTAATATATATCCGCCATTTCCTTTTCGATCCATTTGTGTCTAAATAACTTTGAAAGAGGGCAGTGGGTGCTTGTGGATTCGATCCCCAGTCGAGGAAATGAAACATTTATTTAAATGTATATTTTCATTTCTTCGTTCTGGTGTCGAGGCAAATCACAGCATTAAGTTCTGTCAATCAACGCTCAATGTCTCCAGAATTCAGTGAAAAATGGAGAACGGAGTGTTTTAACACTAAGTTAAGATTCCTTTTTATTTAACTTTGAAAGATACAATATTGTGGCGGAGTGTAAATACTTAACTCTACATGCGATGAGTATTAATTAAATTCCCTCTAGCAGATTCCTTTTTTTTTATTTCCTTGCTCAGGTAAACCAAAGCGAGAGTTCCAGTACTTAATATAAAATACTTTGAAGTTCTGAAAGCGTAACTATAGTTATCTCTGCCTAACTCGCTACACGGAAAAAGTTTGAAGGGGTAAGGCTACGAAGGTCGTCGTGGGTTCGATCCCCACTCGAGGAAGTGAAATATTTACGGGCAAAGCGCGGCGTTGAGTGACTAACATTACATGTTGAACTTACATATAGGTAGTTCGGTGTTTCTACCCCGCTATGAGTTAAATTAATAAAGATAAAACACTTAACACAAATATTTATTATTTAAATATAAAATTAATTCCTTATAATGCTATGAAAATGACAAAAAATAGAATTATTTAAGACATACCTATCTACGGCCACTACAGGCACAACGTCCAAGGAACTAGGAAGGTCACGTATAGAGAGAGAGCCCCAGAGAGCACGTACAAAAGGGGTTGAAAGTAGATTAACAGATACAAGTATGTATTGGCCGCAGCTTAGATAGGTACAGATTATTAATTGTGAAAATAAAGAATAATATAAAATTTACATTACGCTGTGCTGCAGAAACAGAGATAATGTAGTGTTAAGGCACTTCGTTCCCACTACTTTCTATCCAATATTCGAGACTCAACGCCGCATTGTATCGAGAGCACAGAGCGAAGAAATGAAAATAATTCAACACCCGAACGGAAATCGAACACAAGACCGTCGCGCTTACTGTCCCAATGCACCCCGATGGACTCAAAGTTAATACTATAAATAGATTTATTCGTATTATATATATTTAATTATAGTGCACAGCTAATATAGTTATTTACTTTTTTTAATGAAAATACAAGATTTAATCGTTTAATCATGTAAATGAATTTCTATAATATTCCAATAGAGACAACAGTTATTGATAAAAGATGTTCATATAAAAATATCTTACTATAATTACATACTATAAAATGTCAAGGTTAAAACCAGCCCTTAGTAGACTAAACGTAAACTTTTACGTTCAAGGTCTGAAAAATTTATATGAAAATATTATTTATTTTGGTGTATTCAGCACACAGGAGGGCAGGGCAGAGGGAACCTAGTGTTAAAACACTCCGTTCCCTATATTCTACTGAATTCTGGAGGCATTGTGTGGTAAGTAGCGGATCTCAACGCCGCGCTTTGTCTCAACACCAAATCGAAAGAATGAAAATATTAAATATTCCATTTCCTCAAAAGGGAATCAAACCCACAACCTATCGCGTTAAACACACGCGTGTGCCCCTGCTCGACAACTGGCCAAGATTAATAAAAAAAAATTAAACCAAAAACACCGAAGCAATGGCCTCGTAAAATTTACAAGTAGACTTTACTACTAAGATAACGTCAACTAAGAAATAAATAAACTATGTAAAACTCCTTACCTAACGCTCTAATGTTTATTGCATTTCACCCTATTGAGGGAAACTAAGTCAGTGAACTTTTCAATGTGTTTTGAACCTTTATCGACTATTTGAATAATATATAAGTGTTAACTTTTTAGGTATCATGTTAAGATTTTCCCATTTCCTTTTATATTTTGATATAATTTCTCAGAGTTTCGCTACTCAACACCTAAACGAAGGTGAGGAACAGAATTGTTTTAGTGGGAACAGAGTCTTTACAAGCTAGGTTCCCATGTTCTCTCCCTACTACAACACAAAAATAATACTGTAATTGACACATTCTCTTTATATTGTTTTGTATAATTAACTATTAACTAAAATGTCTATGATCTTCATATGAGGTCATCATGGCGCAAAAGCACAGCGTCTGTTAGTAAACAAGACGATTGTGAGTTCGATCTCACTCTCGAGGGAATGATTAATTTTCATTTCCTCACTACATACGAGTATCTCTATTCCTAAAAGTCTCCCAAGATTGAAAGGTGGATTAATAACTTTCCTCTGCCTACCCTCCTGCACCAGCTCAAAAATAATTTTAAATTATTGGACAACTAACTTGAAATTTTGATAAAAGCTGGGTACGATTTATATAAACATTATAAACCTTTTTTAATCAATCGTAATAAACGTGCCAATATTGACAAGAGATTCGTGCTTTTATATTAAAAAGCACCTTTGTTTACACAACTCGCATTGTCTAGACATCGCCAGCGAGTGAGGTGTGTCACTCTGTCCACTCATTCACTATGCAAGGGAAATAGCGTGCTATTTTAATCATGAAACTATAAAAAATATATACAAACAGAACCTTCTTTTTTTTTAAATCAGTTAAAAATAATCATTGTTTTTCACATATAAACATAAACGTAATAACGAAAATCATTCTTAAAAAAATCAACTTTTAAATAAAAGCCTATTTTTTTTTATACGAAGGGAGGACCCCATTATATATGTATCTCTTAATAAAGTGATAAAATTAAAGGAGAGAATATAATTTAATTTATAAACGTTAATTAAAATTTGAACCCAGACTTATTGCATAAATTTAAACAAGCCCACTGCGCTAAAATAGCGTGAAACCTAATATTAGATCCAGACAGCTTTCATCAAGCAACGTTCAAAGCTATTAGCAAATGTGTACTATTTTAAATGGATAAGAAAAGAAAACGCTACCGGCGTTTGGTTACGCCATTCAACATAATTTTACAATATATTTTTACTTATAATTTTCTCTACATTAATAATTGCTATAATTTATAAGTCCAAAGCCATTTTTTTTCCAATGAGAATAAAAATATTTTATACCTGAGGAATACATATATACATATACATATAGCGGATGGGTCCGAAAAGCTGAGGATCGAGTGTGATGGCGAGAATTGGGGAAGGCCTATGTCCAACAGTGGACAAAAGATGGCTGTTGATGATGATGATGATGATATACATATATTATCATACTGACGAATGATTTATTTTTAAAAATATTCGTTTAGAGGCCATCGTGACTCAGTGGCAATAGCGTGTGCCTAAAGCCGAGACAGTTATGGGTTCGATTCGTACTCAAATGTGAAATATTTACATTTTCGTCGCTCTACTAGCAAGTTTAGCGGCTTTCAATTCTGTTACCCAGCTCGGAGCGCCTTGAAGATTCAGGCAAATTGAAAAATTTGGAACGGAGAGTCTAAACACTAGCTTTTCTTACTCCCCTGCGATGTGTTGAATAGTGTGTAGCTATTTTCCAAACACTTTTTACTTAACTATTTAATCTAAAAATAATAATGTGTATGCAATTACTCATTCAGTAATAACGATTAATATTTAAAGCATTTTTCGTTTCCACTCTAAAATCAATCCCACCTTGATTCATTCCGGCATTTCCATCGAACTGTCAATTACCATTTGGCTGCCAGCTATATTGGTACTGTGCTTAGATAAAGTAGAATAATTACATACCAAAAGCCAATAAATTGTCAATATACGTATATTAGTATTCTTAATATACGATTATAAGAGAAAATAGAAAGTAAAAATCGGCTCATATGGCGTTGTAAAACTACTAAAGAAATTTGTAATTTTTTATTTAAATGTTTTCATTGGGAAATATATATAAATTAAATTGTTACTATATCGTTTCTAAAGAGAAAATTTTATTTTACTTAAACCCTGAGCCCTAAATAGAGAGAAAAGTAGAGAAAGGAATGTTTTAACTCTAGGTTTTAAAAAATCTATTTTCATATTAATTTTAAAACAGTTTTAAGTTTCTTAGTGTTTAACAACTACGCAAGAATGCTCTCATAATATTGACCACGTGTTATTACAAAAATAAATGTAGGCAACTCTGCTTCCAATCTAAAAACGCATCTTAATTCACTCTATGACGTATTCTTTATAAATATAGAAATGGTTCACCTATTAATACTGGTATTATATATTTTTAATCATTTATATCAAGAAGGCCAGTCGTGGCCTAGGGGCACAAGATGTGAGTATATACGCAATAGATTGTGGGTTCGATTCCCTCTCCAGGAAATGATATCCACGATTCCGTTCCACGGTTCCGAGTTCCGCCACTTTCACAGAATTCGGCGGAAAATGAAAACGAAGTGTTTTAACACTGTTCTTCTATTCCCCCCTTTACACCGCAAATTATAAAGGTATGCATATTGAGTGGCGTAACAGAACGCCGCGCTATGCCTAGTTACCAGAACGAAGAATTGAAAACATTAATAATTTAATTTTCTCGAGAGGAATTCAAACACACAACCTCTCGCATTTACACGCAGATTTATTATTATGCCCTTAGCTAGGACTAGCTTTAGTAAACAATGTATTTATTTCGTAATATTTAAATACTATAAATGTGATAAAAACATAGTTAAATTGCGTTTAACGTCTTTACTGAAATTTTCAGAAACGCAAAACTAAAGTAATAATGCAATAATTATGAACGATATCGAATATTCGTCAATGAATCAATGATATATGCAACTTGGAATCTCAATTTACTTCCTGTAATGTATCATTTGCTAGCATTAGTCAATATTTGAAAAGCTTAATGCAGTTTTATGCAGTTTACATATATATATGTATGTAAATTACAAGAATGGTAAAGAATTTATATAGAAATCACTGAAATTTTATAAGGTAGGTAAGGTAGTGTAGGCAGAGAGAACAGTGTTAAGATACTCCGTCCACCACCTTCCCCAAAATTCGATTCAATGCGTTTTGAGTGGTGAAACTTAACGCCGTGCTTTTTTTCCGTAGTGTCAGAGAGAAGAAATGAAAATATTAATAAATAATAATTCAATGGCGCAAGTAGGAATCAAACCCAAAACCTCTCGCACCACGCCTGGCCTTTATATCTAACAATGTTTTTCCAAAAGAATATAAAATATAGCATTGTAACCGACGTATAAATCAAACTTGGGACTATAATACAAACGTCGTAGATGTCACTATAATTGCCAATTAACGTTAAAAAGGGAACCTCAATGATTTATAACAAACTTACCTGAATTGTAGGTAAAAAATTTCGTTGTCGACGTTACTAGAAGTCTCGAGACGATATGTCTATTACATACATAGGTACACTAATAAACACTATTTACTATATAGGCTATTGAGTACACTTTAAACTAATATATTTTAGTTTAGCCGAACTTGGTCCACACACTAGATAGTCTAAAATTAGTTTAAAAGGGATAGGTGTAGGTGATATGAAGTTTCAGTTACTTTGATATCAAAGGAGTTCTAAAATAAGTCACTCGATTGGTCCAACAAGTATAAGAATATTTACACATACAAATATTTTTTTAAATAAATATTTTTAAAAAGACGGTAGGTAAAAATATAAATGAATATTTATACTAGTTTACACAACTTTCACACACTAATTGTTTTTGTTTGTTTTACGTTCGATTGTATCCAAAGGTAAGTTTTTACAATGTGAATATAACACAAGTGGGAACGGCGTCCATTTTCCCATGAAAAATATATTTACGTGGATGCGACCGGCGATGTTTTTAACACGGTTGCACTGGTGAGACACATCCGCTCGCCGTGCCGCCCGAACGCGGACTAAAAGCTTTTCCTACTACAGAAATTGTCGTTCCTTGCCTGAAAAACTGAATACATCGCCTAATAGGTTTTACATGAGAGTGAAAGAGATGGATGTATTTGTCAATTACGTCTCTTAAACCATGCTTGAATCCCAAAAGGAAATGTGAAGGTGTTAATATCAAAATAAACATGCACCAACTCGACTGAATCTGGTAAGTCATATTTATTTTCCAGTTCCAATGCAATGGATTCACTAGATGAATTCAATTTGCATGGTGTTTTATAGAATGGATGTAAAGGTTAATGGCCGCTGTTAAAATAAAATAAATCAGCTTCACGCCATATCCTTGACACAGCCAGGTAGACAAAGGGAACCTAGTGTGACCGAATTCTGGTGGCATTGCGCCTTAAGTGGCGGAACCCATGGCCACGCTTTGCCTCGACACCACAGCGAAGAAATGAAAATATTAAGTATTCCATTTCCTCGAGTGGGAATGGAACCCACAACCTCTCGTGTTTACAATCACACTTTGTGTCCCAGAGCCACGACTGGCCTCTAATGCTGTTAATACCCCTAATACTATTATAGTGAGGTTCTCTATCGTATTCCATGTTCTTAGTTGTGTATAGTTGAACTTTAAGGTAATCCAATTTTAGGAGCTGTATGAAACCATATTAAATTATGACAGCATGTACATGTTTTAGTTTGTAGGGTTTTCTACTTAACAACTTGATAAGTGTTTGCGCTTATAGATGGTTATCCTGGAACAGTAGATCTGAAATAAGATTTTTTTGTTACAATATTTTTATTTTTATTTCTGGAAGGCATTGGTTTTGTATTTGTATTGCAATCTCGACGTTGATACCTTGAATAACACTGCATCCATCACATCAATGGACAACTTACTTAAAGGCTCTATGAGCTCCTTGCCGTCTCCCGCAATTATTTTTTATTTTGGTCCTATAGCCCCATCTCAGTGAAAAAACAGCCTTGAAACAGCCATACCATCAAACTTGATCCTTCTGCTTGTGATAGCATCAATGAAAAATTATAATTTTGTCCTTGGAAGTTTAAGCACCAGTAATTACCATAATTTAAACTTTTCAATTTCCCATAACACCTTTACCAGCATATAGCGTATAGCCACATTAAACCTTTACTCAAAACCAAAGATTTCACTGGAATCCCACCGTCCAATCTCTATACTTTCTTCTTTCTTTCTTTTCTCCTTTCTTTTCAAATGTCTTGGAACGTATTGTTTTCAGCAATTAAATTAGTATCTGTTATACAATCATGTTATCCGAGTTCCAGCCAGGTTCTTTTGATAACGCTTTTAATACCGTTGATACTGATCTCTTCACGCTGTATCCCGCACGCAGCGGTTATGAACGTTGCAGAGGGAACCTGGGAACCTAGTAGTGACTGACTTAATTCTGAAGGCATTGCCTATTGAGTGGCGGAACTAAACGCCACGCTTCGCCACGTTAACAGAGCGAGTATGATAATATTACTTTCTTTATGTCCTTGAGAGGGAATCGTACCCACAACGCTCGTGCCCCTGCGCTTGTAATAAGAGTAAACGAAATTGAGAAATAACATTGGTGTCGTTCATTATAGTACTTACCTATATACTCGTATTAGGCTTAAAAAATATCTACAAATTGTAAAATATTAAATGACTTAAATATTTATAGATAAAAGTTTAATGGGCGTTGATACACTTTAGCGAAACTTTAAATCTGAAAATTTAATACACTGAACTGAAGTTAACTTCACGAAACTCAATTTCTTAGTTGAACCTTTGATCACAGTTCTACTTAACGAAGTAAGAGTTACGCTATTGTATACAGCTATAGGTACAATGCATTTGACATCTTAACTATATACTGGCGCAGTGGGAAATCTGTCTGTATACTCTATGGCTATAGGTTCGATATTAAGTAGTTCCAACTCATTGAGTATCGGCGTTAAACTGAAAAAATAAATAAAAAAACAGTAAGATATAGTATTCAGTACTGAATACTTTTTTAACTTCATGCTGTATTTCATACATAAGGTAGGTAAAATCTAGAAATCTAATGTTAAGATAATTAAGGGGAACGCCCCTTAAGGAACTTTCGGTATCTACTTCTCTCCAAGCATTGCGTGATTGGCAGAACTCAACCCCGCGCTTTGCCTCAGCATCAGAGCGAAGAAATAGAAATATAAATATAAATATTTCTTCTTCTCGAGTGCGGATCGAACCCACAACCAGTCGGTTTTACAGTAACACTCTGTGCCCCTTTTAACACTAGGTTCCCTCGGTCTACCCTGCTGTGTGCGGGATACATTTTGCTAAATTTAACTCTGTGCCTTACTGTTCTTACTAGAGTGGAAAAATGGAAATATTTTAAATAAGTAAAACCGTATTGTTTTACTAATGTTAGCAACTATAAATTTAAATGTATTTAAAAAGTAAAAACACTAGAGAAAAAATGTATGTTACATTTAGGGCAAAAAATAAAAATCATATGAAACAAACAAAATGACTTTTTGCTTAATGTAGCACAAGCACGTTCAACTGACTTAATTAACAATTAAATCGATTGTGATTTCACGAAATCGAACGATATACCTAGTAAAAATATTTAAATATTCTATTTTCTTTTTACTATAATGGAGTTAGTATGTTTTTTAGCTTTACGCTGTATTCCGCATATAGCAGAGGGAACAGAGGGAACCTGGGAACCAAGTTTTAAGACATTTCCGTTCCCCATTTTTCGCTGCATACTGGATTGGCTTTGAGGGTTGAGAGGCTGAACTCAATCCCGCGCTTAGCCTTGGTCGAAGGTCTCAAGGGATCGAATATTCACGATCGCTTTTAATAAAATAATTAATATTTAATTGAAAACTAACTGCATACTACTAGAAAACATTTTTTAAAGTACAATATATTTAGCTTCTCATATTTTCCAATATTTAATTTCTATATGAGATATATGATGAAGTTGTATGTACATTCGAAATGTTCTAAGCCGCTTAATGAAATCGTCAGAGCTATCGGGTCGGCTTTAGGCAATGCATCGATGTACGGAATATCAAACAGAATAATAAATGTATATTAGCGAAACTACACACTGTATCCCGCACATAGCAGGGTACGCAGAGGGAACGTGTTAAAACACTCCGTTCTCCACTTCCACCGGATTTTCGTGGTGCGTTGAGCGCATTGCCTTGTTCATATTTTTATGGATTTTTGTGACACATAGCAGGGTACGCAGAGGGAACGTGTTAAAAATCTCTCCGTTCTCCACTTCAACCGAATTTTCGTAGTGCGTTGAGCGCATTTCCTTGTTGATATTTTTATAGATTTTATAAGTTGTTTTTATTTTACTCTGTTAAGTACTTATATAAATATTTTATAATAATAAGTGCTTATTATTAATAAAATGTGGCTCTTCCTAGAAATGAAATAAAAGAATATTATATTTCCGCATATTTTTCCTATTGTTAAGAGTGTATACGAGCGAGTGTTGGTCTCTTCATTGTTAACGAACAAGCCTACTACTGAACTAATGATAAAAGTGTACGAACCATGAAAATTGTGTTTCATGCTATATCAATACAGTAAATTCCAGCCTATTTTAGTAGATTTTTTTTTACTTTATATTTTATATGAATTAATAAATTAATTCAATTCTTTATAGTATTCAGATTCATTCCTTTCATGCTCATAAATAAGTCTGGTTATTAAGATATGTTGCCTTATTAAATTATGAATATAGCTCGGCCCTTTGAATAACATATTTTACAGTATTTCCTAGTGGTTGAGAGATAATTTAGTTAAAGTGAATCCAAGCGCGGTTGAGATGGATGAGATAATTTAGTACTTCGTGGATTTTACACAATACTAGCGGTCCACCCGCAGCTTCGCCTGCGTGAACTACGTTATTATTAATTTCTGTCTCCATGAGTACTTACGTCCTATAAGTGACGTCTATGCAAAATTTAAGACTCCTAGCATTTGTAGTAACGAAGTTTCATACAAACTTTCAACCCCAAAAACAACTCCTTAGAAGTCGAATATTGCAAATTCCCGTCTTAGCGAGCACCTACGTCCTATAAATAACTCGTATGCAAAATTTGAGATTCCTAGCACTTGTAACTTCTGAGATTTCGTGATAAGTGAGTGACCTTTCGATTTTATATATATAGATTCATCTTCAATCAAATTTACTATAAATATATTTAATAATTATTTAAATAAAAAAAAAAAAACAACTAACGTACAAAAACGTGGTCCTATGTCTAAGACATCTAGGTATGTTAAATATAAATTATACCTACAGACTAACATTTTCGATATGTTTTCTCATTATGTTTAGGTGAAAGGTTATTATCAATTTCAATTGGACCTTTCTTTTCTTATAATTACAAATTTAGACATATTTTTTATATATAGATATGCTAGCTGCAGTAAATTATAGAATTCAATTAAGTTTTTTTTTTCCAAGTCAATTAATGTATAGTCAGCTTTCAAACGTGTTGTCTATAGGGCAGCTTCATTTATCTCTAAATAAAATCTATAACTAGGGCATATTATAATTTTATTATGTATTCTGAACTAAATCAATGTATGCATAATAAACAAGACGACTTGCTAAGTAAAATTTAATTTATACATCGTACAAACACTAACTCAGCTTTAGTTATATAATAAAGTCAATTTGTATAGAATTAATAGTAAAATATGTTTAGCGGTACATTAGGAGTATATTAATACTGTCTTTGATTTTCCCCTATATTCACATAAGTAAAGCCTTTAGGCGATGCCCGAGAGAGAACTCGAATAACTAACAGGGTTTGTATAATATACACGTTTATATGTTATTTTTAAATGTTATTTACTATTAATAATAATATTCACGAGGCCAGTCGTGACGCTCAGAGTGTGACTGTAAAACCAACTGGTAGTGGGTTCGTTCCCCACTCGAGAAAATGAAATATTTATTTAAATTTATATTTCCATTGCAATGCCTCCAGAATTCGGCAGAAATTGGGGACCGTTCCCCAAAAATCTTAACACTAGGTACCCTCCGCCTACCCTGCTGTGTGCGGGATACAGCGTGAAGCTAATATAATTTTTTTTAGAAAATCAAATCAAAAGCATCAAAAGATTTCACCATTTATTTATAAAAATTTGATAAGAGGGAAAATTACTTAACGTATCCACAAATAGTATCGAAATTGTTCAGACAAGTTGAAAATAGAATGAAAACACTCAACTGCAAGGTAAATTCCGTTTAACTGGGGTAGAAGTATACATAACTGGTATTTCACATCGATTTATCTAGTGACCCAAATTTTATTTAATATAAGTGGTTTTCTTCTCAACTTATTTAGGTAAAATGGCTATTTTTTTATTTGTATTTTTAAGGCAAATATAATGATATCTCACGACGATTTTATATGTAAATTTATTAGGAAACATGTAAGAAACTAACAAAAATAAACATAAATTAAAAAAATAAATTAAATATTCTGAGCAAACGAGTTCATATGTATTTTGTAACAAAGGTGTTAAATGATAAATCAATTTCGTTCACCAATTTGGCAACTTAATTAAAACACCGATGTCATATTCAGTAAACAAAAGCTAGTAGTTAACGTAACTTTATTTACGTCATAACTAACAAGCATTATGGAAGAGCAATAGGTCATTCAATTTTGAGAATCAAAAGCATTATTGACACCGTAGTGGCACAAGCGATTGATTGTGAACGCCACGGTTGGGGGTTCGATTCCGCCTCGGAGGAATGAATTATTATTTATTAATCTATTAATTTCTTCGCTCTGGTAATAAGGCAAAATGCGAAACTCACAATGCCTCGAAAATTCGGCGAACACTAGGTTCCCTCTGCCCACCCCGCTATGTGCGGGATACAGCGTGAAGCTGATAATTAAAAAAAAATCAGTATTCCGGATTTCCACCACTCAACTTCCCACAAAACGAATTCGTACGATAAACAGAAAACCTACTTTTTAACTAACAGAAAACTTACCCTTTCTGCCTACTCTTCTACCCAAGATAAACGTTAAATATAAAGAAAATGTTATATTCTTTTACTAGTTACACCCTGTATAATAGAAATATTACTAATTAAAAATAATTGTTTCTATATATGAGGCTTATTCATAAGGTAAAATCGTAAATTAAAATTTCCACACACGCTAACCCGTACAAGTGCTCGCCAGTTCCCGACATACTGCCACGTTATTAATAGATGCGACGTTTCTCGTTCATAATTTATGGCTCAACACACTTTAGATTTAGTTAAGCTAATTTTGCTTAATAATATATTTTCAGAATTAAGATATATCTTTTAAATAACTTTAGAAAAATATATTTGTACTTCGCATATACGCATCACTAGAGAAAAAGAATCTAATTTCAAGATACTTTATTTCTTCTTTCTAAAGCTTTCCACACAAATTGAAGAGAATATGTATTGAGTGGCGGAACACAACGCCGCACTTCCTCAATGGGAATCGAATCCATATTCATCACATTTGCAGTTGGAGGCCCGCTGCGCCACAAAAGTCTATTTTTGTCAGTAGGTTCAATAAATAAATTTTAATATTTCTCTTTTTTGATATATTACAGCTTCACGCTGTATCCCGTAAACAGCAGGGTAGGCAGAGGAAACCTAGTGTTAACATCAGAGCGAAGAAACAGAAATATAAATATAAATAAATATATCACTGCCACGAGTGGGGATCGAACCCAAAACCAGTCGCATTTGCAACAAACTTTGTGCCCGTACACCATGATTCGACCTCATTTTGAATTTATTTAACTATGAAAGAATAACAGAATTCAATATTAAAATGGATCTTTTCAAACAATCATTGTTTTAAAGTTAGTATTTTAAATATAACAAATAACTAGAAGTCGTCTATCAGTCTCGGTTTTCACTAGAACAGCTAAAAGGCTTTAATGATATCCAGTGGGGAGAAAACTCCAAAGAAAATAATATAAAAGTAAGTTTTTCTCTTATTTCTAGAAACTACCTACACTTTATGTTTCTGTATGAATTTTATATAAGCGTCAAGTTGTATTTGTCAAAGGAAACGTCAGCTAAGATTTACACATATTTCTTTTCTTAGGGTGTGGAGTTTTGGCAAGTGAAATAGACAATTTTGTCTATACTGTAAAAATATATTAAAATATAGTTATGAACTCCGATTACCTCACTTTATTTGTTAATTACATTCCTAATATTGGTACCCGAGCACTGATTTAAATCATTATTATTAAGTACTTTGGTTTCATATTTATTGTGAAAGAAAAAGTATAATTAAACGATTGTGGGTTCGATTCGCACTCGAGATAATGTAATATTTTTTCAATCATTTTCCCCGCTCTGGCCACGAGGCAAAAGCGGCGTTGAGTTACACCACTCAACACCTAATGTATATAAGTAATTTAATTATATATAAAATTTCTCACTTTAATATTTTCTGGGAAAATTCCATACAAAATGCATATGTAAAGAAAACATTTTCATACGCTGCATACACACGAGCTATAAGCTTATCAGTTATGCATAGCGTACGTACGTACGTAACGTGGACTAGGAGCGCTATACTATGTAAGCAAGATAACTTGTAATATCTATGTACAAATTACAATTAATTTCATGGTTTTTTTTTGTTTATTTTTTCAGCTTCATGCTGTATAGCATACAACAGAGAAGGCAGAGGAATGGGTTCCCTCTGGGAGCAAGACACTTCTTTGCCCACTTTCCGCTGCTTTTAATTATTTATTAATAGCAAACATTATTATTTTCAACATTCACATAATCAATTTTACTAAGTTTTAACTTTGCTTTTAGGAAGTCCGTTGCTTTCAAGTCTTTATAGTCCATTTTCATGGTTATGACTTTTAATCCTTTTAAGCTTCTTTGAAGTTATTTTCCTTATTTACAACTTTCAAGACATTCAAGAAAAAATACATAAAGATAAATTAGCAGGTTAAGCACACTAAAATAGTTACTATGCTTAAGATAATCTCATAAATAAGCTCGTACGTTGTATAGCAACAAACTGAAATTTCTTATTTAAATCTAGAAATAGGTCATGGGCTAAAAGATATTTTTATAGGTGGTTTAACTTATCTACATACATATTTTCACAGGACAGCCGAAATTCCTAAAATTTGCACCATAGCTTACAAGCTCTCAGCTTTGCCTTTACAATGAGAATATTTTTGCTGGTTTTTGTACGTGCTCTCAGGTGGAACTTAGAGCGTTATTTTAAAATATCAATTAATTCAATAATTTATAAAAAAATAATAACTTAAAACTATAAAACATTATTAATTTTATATATAAAATGTTGTTGTTAGAAGGTAGTGTTAATACACTCCATTCTTTGCTGTATTTGACAATGCATATTGAATGGCGTAACTCAACGCCAAAAAATAATTCTCTATTATTCCAATAAACACTGTCCTTGCTCTGACGCCGCTCGTATACTCTCTACATATATATATTAAGCAAATAATAAACAAGCAGTGGGTTGTTATCTTAAATAATTATATTAGAGGCGACAAGCTAGAAGCCTCAATCCTATGGGAAATTACAAACGTTACGGAGGTAACCCTGTGCCAACGTCCAGTTCAGTCAATACAATCTAAGTTTGTCATTTACAAGTGTTTCCGGACGTATCACTTGAGATAGATAAAAAAAACACAGACGAATTAATAACCTCCTTTTCTTACAAAGTCGGTTAAAAATAAGAAATTCGATTAAGATTTTTAGCTGAAAAACATACTAAAAATAAATTTCCAACGTCATTTTCTAGGTATTCAAATTATTATTTTCATCCCATTAGATATAATGAATATGCTAAATTTCTTAGAAAACATATGGCTTTGTAATCCAACACTACACCTTTTCTTGGCTCCCATATCATATCTATAAATATAATCGTTTCTTGAAATATTATTCATGTATAGTCGATATGTTAAATTTTAATTTAACTATAATATATGTAGTAAAGACCGACAGAGGTAGGCAGGAAGCGGATGGCTCCGAAGAGCTGAGGATCGAGTGTGGTGGCGAGAATTGGGGAAGGCCTATGTCCAGCAGTGCACAAAATATGGCTGCAGATGATGATGATGATGATATGTAGAAGTTCAGTTCTTTAATTTTATTATAATGAGAAAGAAACACTTTTACCAAACAGACAGTTAACACCCAAGTAGATTTTACTATAAAAAAAAAATCACCTATCACTTACTAAATTTAATAGAAAGGAAATATTAAAATTACTCAAAAAAAAACGGTGAACATAAAAGCAGAAAAGAAAATCTAAAGTCATCGGGATAGTAATTTATTCATTTATTATAAAATATAAAAATATTTGNTATAAATATAATCGTTTCCTGAAATATTATTCATGTTTAGTCGATCATATTGAAAATGTGCCATGATTATCTTTTACTTATGTTAAATTTTAATTTAACTATAATATATGTAGTAACGACCTACAGAGGTTGGCGGGAAGCGGATGGATGGGAGAATTGGAGAAGGCCTATGTCCAGCAGTGGACAAAAGATGGCAGTAGATGATGATGATGATATGTAGTAGTTCAGTTCTTTAATTTTATTATAATGAGAAAAAAACACTTTTACTAAACAAACAGTTTACACCCAAGTAGATTTTACTATACAAAAAAAATCACCTATTACTTACTACATTTAACAGAAAGTAAATATATAAAAAATACTAAAAAAAACAGTGAAGATAAAAGCAGAAAAGAAAATCTATAGTCATCGGTATAATAATTTATTCATTTATTATAAAAATATTTGAAAGATTTACGTTTAAAGAGTCATTGAAATCTCTTTATACAGGAAAACAATATTAAAATGTGCTGATGTCCAGAACTCCAGACTATGAATTCTTAAGAATCGCTTATCGACAGCACTTAATCATCTTGAGAAATTTCCCAAGAAATCTTATTTTTTCAAGAAATTCTTTATAATCGCATCTATTAACTTAAAGGGATGTAAGGTAAGTCAATTAATTTAAAATAAATCACACGAAATATATATTATTTAATTAATTAGGTACTACATATAAATTATTTATATTATATGGAATACGTTAGATTTATATGTAGATGTTATAATATAAAAACGAAGTGTTTTAACACTAGATTCTCTCTGCCTACGCTGATCAGCTTCACAGTACAGTACAGTACAAATTAATATTAATATTACACTAAAACCTACAAATTACTTTACAATCCCTAGAAATCCACTTTACTAATTAGAACGTTTAATTGCTAGTAACTATAATTACATTGAAATCGGTAATAAATATTTAAGGGGACATTTCCAGTACAAATTATGGTTCAAATAAATAACGGACGCTACTCTAGTATAGTTAATTTCCGCCTAGTATATGTTGTCATTTATCTTGCGTAATTGTTATTTACGTATATATGTACTTACATATATATATGTATGTAGGAACGAGATATATTGAGGATATCGTTGCAAGTAGTTCCTGTTGCTATATGTAATTGAATTATGCTTAAAATCCATAAAAAATATTAAATTATTTCTTTTTTAGGGTAGGCAAAGGGAACCTTACGTTAAGACACTTCGATCCTCATTTAGAGCCATTTTTTTGAGATATTGCATATTAACGCTTGCTCGCTTTGCCTCTTTGCCAGAGGGAAAAATAAAAATATTAAATATTTCACTTTCTCTGCACCACGACTGGTCTCAAATACCTATATTCTATTCTATAGATATGCATATTCTTTACCTAAATTAAATATTAAACTTCTTTACTCTAGGCAATACATCTTTAAACGACCACGCCGAGACATTCATAAACTAAGCTTAGGTTTAGTTATCTAATAGTCAATTCAGTATATAAATTCGTTAGATTTCAGTACATTTAACAAGATACCATTTAAATAATGGCTTGAATATTTAAATCATACCGCATTCTGTCTACTTCACCCCTCTGGGCAGGATGCAAATTATTATGTTCAACTGGTCCAAACTTCTGCCAAGAATATTCTTATACTAAAACTAAAATGCAGAAACTATAACTTTATTATCTTTTTCTTTGTGTTTTTGTATATAAAGTTGTAAAAGAACTTGAGAAAGATTGTACGTATCAAAATGTAACAAGTGCCTAGTACTATTCTGTGATAATAAAAACAACCAGTCGTGGTGCATAGGCTCAAATCTGTGACTATAACTATTGTGGATTCGATTCCTACTAGAGAAAATAAAATACTCTATATTTTAATTTCTTCCTTCTGGTGTAGAACCAAAGCGCGGCGTTGTTCCGCAATACCTCCAGAATTCACTGGAAAGTGAAGAGCGGAGTGCCACATGTGTTCAGCGTGAAAAAAATGTAAAGAATATTTTTTACATTTAAGACTGTGAGTCCCATTCTCAAATTACCTAGTCTATTTTTCATCAACACATCTTCCATATTATGTAAAAACGAGAAATCCTCTTAAAATATATTTACCATAAACTGACCCAACCCCATCATTGCTTTTTTCCCGATTTGAACTTAAGAACCAATCAAATATAGTCCAACAAGTAAAACGGTGAAAGGATGATATCACTTTTATCACATACCATAATAGGAAGCCTAGAAACTATCGATTCTACACAATTAATTATTATCACATAGCCCAGCATAGCCTATGTTACATGTACCAGATAAGATATATTAGATATAGATATAGATATTTCCATGGAAGCCACTTGCGTTCGCAATTAGCCACGGTTCGGTGGATGTTAATTGCTTGTAATGGCTGATATTTAATATCGGTATATCACTGCCTAAATTGATGCCTTTATGAAACGGACGCGAAGGTGAGCGAGGAAAATGAAAATGGTAAATAATTCGCAGAAATTTACATTCGTTGAATTAGATGATATTTTTCANCCGCATTCTGTCTACTTCCCCCCTCTGGGCAGGATGCAAATTATTATGCTCAACTGGTCCAAACTTCTGCCAAGAGTATTCTTATACTAAAACTAAAATACAGGAACTATAACTTTATTATCTTTTTTTTGTGTTTTTGTATATAAAATGGTAAAAGAACTTAAAAAAGTTTGTACGTATCAAAATGTAACAAGAGGATAATAAAAACAAACAGATGAGGCCAGTCGTGTTGCAGGGCCCCAAACCTGTTACCATAACTTAATGGTAACGAGACAAAATATGCAATATTTTCATTTCTTTGTTCTGGTGTAGAACCATAGCGCGGCGTTGTATTCCGCACCTCAACACGCAATACCTCCAGAATTCGGTGGAAAATGAGGAGCGGAGTGCCACATGCAGAATACAGCGTAAAGCTGAAAAAAATGTACAAAATATTTTTTTCATTTAAGACTGTGAGTCCCATCCTCAAATGACCTACTCTATTTTTCATCAACACATCTCCCATATTATTTAAAAACGAGAAATCCTCTTAAAATATATTTACCATAAATTGGCCCAATTGCTTTTTCCCGATCTGAACTTAAGAACCAATCAAATACCTATATTTAGTCCAACAAGTAAAACGGTGAAAGGATGATATCACTTTTATCACATACCATAATAGGAAGCCTAGAAACTATCGATTCTACACAATTAATTATTATCACATAGCCCAGCATAGCCTATGTTACATGTACCAGATAAGATATATTAGATATAGATATAGATATTTCCATGGAAGCCACTTGCGTTCGCAATTAGCCACGGTTCGGTGGATGTTAATTGCTTGTAATGGCTGATATTTAATATCGGTATATCACTGCCTAAATTGATGCCTTTATGAAACGGACGCGAAGGTGAGCGAGGAAAATGAAAATGGTAAATAATTCGCAGAAATTTACATTCGTTGAATTAGATGATATTTTTCATTTTCATTTAGGCTTACAAAAAATAACGATTTTTTAAAAAAAGGCGAACGTGTAAAACGCTTGTATCTTCAAATGCTTTAAAAAGTCTAGTAATTTAATTTAGACATCTAATAACGATTCTTTGCTATGTAAATTTATATTAGGACTTACATATAAACGTTTTTTAAAATTAAAAATTATAGATTTTAGTTAAAATATTTTCGTATCTTTCATATATCTATTGTGATCTTTTATGGTCATTTATTACTATTTTCGAAATATTCCGCCCTATTTTCGAAATATGTAAATTTTCGAGATATGTCAATATCGGGCTTTATATGCTTACTAGGGCGAGAAAATAAAAAATAATTTATTCGTCTGAGACAAAATTGAACCCATAACCGTCGCAATTAGCATCTGACACTGTGCCTCTATAGCAGCTTCTACATTTTATCATTTATTTTTATAATATAGAAAGAAATCTTGTATTTTTACGCCGATATAATTATATATTTTTTTATTTTTTCTCTACTTATCATCGAATAAAACTAAAACACTTAATTTTCTTATTTAAGTAATTTAAAAAAATAAAAAAAAAGAATCCTCACCAGCTATCAGTTTCACCCCCACATTAACAGCCTAGACGGGCCTTAGGTTGTAAATTATTCATGGCACCTTCGAGTGGAGCTTATCGAGTGCGAGACGTCGATTGTATAATGATTTACGACTACAAATATTTATCGCCCGAACCATATTTGGCATTTGATTTATACCGAAAACGTTTAATTGGGGGTTTATTTTTTGCCATAGTAAATTATACTTTTCTTTTAAATACCCTGTCCCGCTTACAGCAGGGTTTTGCTTTAGTGCCGGAATAAAGAAACACAGCCGTTGCGTTACCCAAATGTACCAACACAGCAAATAAAGAATTTGCAATTAGAATAATATTAATAAATCTAAAGCAACCATTATAATAACGATAATTTAAATTAATATTGAAGTTACTGAAACATTATTTCAGGACAAATTATAGCATTTTGTTCACGAGCTTCGAGGCAGGTAAAGCCTTAAAATGTAAGATCATCCTGGGACAGGTATAGAAAAAAAATTGCAATTCATCGTCCTGAATCAAGAAACTTTCAAGTCACTAGGGAATAATTTAAAATAATTTTCGTTTTCTGGAGCCATTTGTGGGGGCACAAGGAGGGGCACAAGCTTCTGGTTCGATTCCAATCGAGGATATGAAATATTTAATATTGTCATTTTTTCTCTCTAGTGTCGAGGTAAAACGCGATTTTCAGTTCCGCATATATATGGGTATTTAAACCTGTTTTAAACAATAAGACAAAAGGGAAATTTACAATGTATGTATTAAACTGACAATATCTATATGTAACTATTCTAATGGTATTAATATTTTTTAATTTATTATTTCTCTTTTTACCTTCTGTCATCGTGTAAACAAATATAAAATTAAGGGATACCCAATATTATAAAAAAATCTATAACTTTAAATAAAATTATCATATAAAATAACAAACTAAAATTTAATCTATATTTAAAACCTGGCCGACAACGTACTAGCTTAACTCAACCAAGCGAGATGTCTAACAATGAGGACAAGAGTGAACAAGAACCCTTCACTGTTACTTTTAAACTAAGGTTTATTTTATATTATATCTAAGTGGAAATATAAAGAAAATTCTGGAAAATGATTTTTAGACAATTTTTTATATAACGAATATTCAAATTAATATAAAATATATTCAAATTTCCTTCAAGCAAAAAATATTAATATTTGCGTTAATCAGTAACGGCCTTCATCGGCTTTGTTGAAATTATTTTAAAAATGAATTCAGTGAGCTCTTAAAATATTTGAATTTCTCAACTGAAAATTTTGAAGTCTTTTTTGAGTTTTTGAAATTGATTCTATTTTTCTTTGCTTTATCAATGTCATAAATAACAAAAACCTGCCTATTAATTATACGATATCCGCTTTTAGAAAACAGTATGGAGAATTATTAGGTAACTTATAGAATTAACTACATAAAAAATGTAATTATATTTGAAAATATTAAATATACAAGGAAAAATATAGAGGCCAGCCGTGGCGCACAAAGTGTGACCTTAAAGTCGACTGGTTGTGGGTTCGATCCCCACTCGAAGAAGTTAAATATTTACTTAAATTTATATTTCAATTTCTTCGCTTTGGTGTCGAGGTAAAGCGCGGCGTTGAGTTCCGCCATTCAACACTCAAAACCTCCAGAATTCGGCGGAAAGTGGGGAACGGAGTGTCTTAAAACTAGGTTCCCGCTGCCTACCCTGCTGTGTGCGGGACACAACGTAAAGCTGATTTTTATATATTTTAAAAAATATATCTAGTGTGAAGTTAATATAAAACAATTATAGTTTAAGGATAAAAATGTATGTAATACAATGTATTTACGAAAATATTCCTCAATTTACAAGAACGTAATAATCCGTCATTGTCAAGAAAATATGCGTAAAAATTAACTATTGAAAGGCAAGGTGTATAAAAACTAAATAAATGGCTAAAAACGAGAAGCTACTAAATAATAAAAGAATATTTGAAATTGTGAATAAAAGAAGGTGTAGAAACTAAAAAGAATTTATTTCAACCACAAACTCATTCTGTGCTTAACGGCCAATTTGAGGTTCGAATTATATACTTGAACTTGGATGGTGGCCAAAAAATCTCAGCTGGCAGAACGATATCCTCCATATATTTTAGCCGCATAATGGTTCCTACCAGCCACAGGTTGTATTTTTAGTATGTAAAAATCCTTTTCCAATTTGGAATATTTGTTAACTTTTGCTATTATTTTATAAGAAATGGACAAACTCTTGTTGTATATTTAAACATTTATTTTTAGTAGTATTTGGGTTTGTAAGAAGCATTTGCAGGTTTTTGTTACTTTAACAAAAATGCAAATAATTATTTAAACTTGCATTAATTATTTCATTCCTTAAAATGACAGCTCAAAGGTGTTCTAAATTGGTATATATGCGTGCCCAAGTCAATGAAAAATTTTAATATTCCCTTAATATAACTCAACTGTCAAAATCAATGTCAAAGAAAAGAAAACAGTAAAATATAAAAATAAAATATTATAATTAAGATAATATAAACTTATTCATCTCGTAAAATAATAATATTACGAAGATAAAATAAAATCAACCATAACCCCACAACGGCGAGGCTATAAAGCTTGTTATTTCATAAACTGTCCCACTTTTATAATAACACACTATGCTGGAAATAAATCGAGTAACGATCTAATCAGCGTTGAATTAATGGAGGAAATAATCTTCTTTATAAGAGAAACTGAGGCCACCGTGGCACAGAGGCACCAGGGTGTGGGTTCGATGCCCACTCAATGGAATGAGTTGTTAATATTTTTCATTTCTTCACTCTGACACCAAGGTAAAAGCCCGGCGTTGAGTTCTGCCGCTTAACACACAATACCTCGAAAAAATCGGCGGAAGTTTGGAACGGAATGTCTTAACACTAGGTTCCTAGGCTCTGCGTTCCTTGCCATGTGCAGGACTTATCCCTTAGGTTGACGCTAAAAAAGTGTATAAATGAGTAGTAAACCTTATTAAAGTTTTCCAAAAACATCTAAAAGTATAATGGGCCATTGCCAGACTGACTTTTTAAAGCGAGTCCATAACATTATGCAAATGGAGCTAAAATTTGTCACTTATATGGGTAGATGTTATGATTTTGGCATCAACATAAAAATTTTACAATGTCTCCATAATTTCCCGAAAATAGGGAAACTATTAATAGGAACGGAATATCTTAACTCTAGGTTCCCAGGTTCCCTTTGCCTACCCTGCAATTATTGGATATGGCGTAAAGTTAAAAAATCAAAAGTTTAAACCTTTTATAGTGTTAATTTTGTAAAGCTCTATAATTTTACTTCTAACTTTAATAAAGAAGTTGGTAACAACCTAATTGCACGGCAATTTTCCTTAATGGAATTCAGTGGAACTTCTCTAGTATCTCTCCTGTCCACAGACCATAAATCTTCTCCTTAATTAATGTGTATTCCTTTCTATCTTGATTACCACTTGAAATTTCTATCTACCATTTNGTGTATGCGACTGTCGCGCCTGGGCACGTCTCATTTAACGGTTTTATTCCACGCATTTTTCTTACGGTTTTACTATCATATTTTTTCAGTTCGGTCACGCAGCGAAATCCCTATCCCTTCCAAGCCTGCCGTAAGGAACTTCGTTCCAAAAAAAATCTAAATTAATATAAAACAATTATAGTTTAAGTATAGAAATGTATATAATACAATGTATTTACGAAAACATTCCTCAATTTTCAATGCTTGAATAGAGCGTAATAATCCATCATTGTCAAGAAAATGTGCGTAAAAATGAACTACATACAAAAAGGCAAAGGTGTAAAAACTAAATAACTAAAAACAAGAAGCTACTAAATAACAAAAGAATATTTGAAATTGCAAATAAAAGAAGGTGTAGAAACTAAAAAGAATTTATTTCTACCACAAACTCATTCTCTGCTTAACGGCCAATTTGAGGTTCGAATTATATACTTGAACTTGGATGGTGGCCAAAAAATCTCAGCTGGCAAAACGATATCCTCCATATATTTTAGCCGCATTATGGTTCCAACCAGCCACAGGTTGTATTTTTAGTATGTAAAAATCCTTTTGTATTTTGGAATATTTATTAACGTTTGCTATTATTTTATAAGAAATGGACAAACTATCGTTATATATTTAAACATTTATTTTTAGTAGTATTTCAGTTTATAAGAAGCATTTTAGATAGTATATTTAATTATAATATTAGCAAAAAGGTGTTTGTTACTTTAACAAAAATGCAAATAATTATTTAAACTTGCATTAATTATTTCATTCCTTAAAATGACAGCTCAAAGGTGTTCTAAATTGGTATATAGGCGTGCCCAAGTCAATGAAAAATTTTGATTGATTTCTCGGTATATGGCGTTTCGAGCGTGCCAGTTGAGCACAATTCATTTCGCCAATGTATGAAAAATTTTAATATTCCGTTGATAAAACTCAACTGTCAAAATCAATGTCAAAGGAAACAAAAAAAACCTATAAAAATAAAATATTGTAATTAAGATAATATTATAAACTTATTCATCTCGTAAAATAATAATATTACGAAGATAAAATAAAAGCAACCATAACCCCACAACGGCGAGG
Source organism: Heliconius cydno galanthus (assembly GCA_036379175.1). Classification (NCBI taxonomy): domain Eukaryota; kingdom Metazoa; phylum Arthropoda; class Insecta; order Lepidoptera; family Nymphalidae; genus Heliconius; species Heliconius cydno. Next base: position 135,655 of record JAKRZM010000578.1, read on the forward strand.
CTATAAAGCATGTTATTTCATAAACTGTCCCACTTTTATAATAACACACTATGCTGGAAATAAATCGAGTAACGATCTAATCAGCGTTGAATTAATGGAGGAAATAATCTTCTTTATAAGAGAAACTGAGGCAACCGTGGCACAGGGCCACAAGGGTGTGGGTTCGATGCCCACTCAATGGAATGAGTTATCAATATTTCTTCACTCTGTCACCAAGGTAAAAGCCCGGCGTTGAGTTCTGCCTCTTAACACGCAATACTTCGAAAAAATCGGCGGAAAGTGTGGAACGGAATGTCTTAACACTAGGTTCCTAGGTTCCTAGGTTCCTAGGCTCTGCTCACCCTGCCGTGTGCGGGTAACGGCGGGACACTAAATAAGTGTTTAAATTAATTAAAGTTTTCCAAAAACATCTAAAAGTATAATGGGCCATTGCCAGACTGACTTTTTAATGCGAGTCCATAAAATTATGCAAATGGGACTAAAATTTGTCATGTATATGGATAGCTGTTATGATGTTGGCATCAACATAAAAATTTTACCATGTCTCCATAATTTCCTGAAAATAGGGAAACTATTAATAGGAACGGAATGTCTTAACTCTAGGTTCCCAGGTTCCCTCTGCCTACCCTGCAGTTATTGGATATGGCGTAAAGTTAAAAAATCTATATGAAAATTACGTATGCATTTTCAACTCAAAGTTTAAACTTTATATAGTGTTAATTTTGTAAAACTCAATAACTGTACTTCTAACTTTAATAAAGAAGTTAGTAACAACCTAATTGCACGGCAATTTTCCTTAATGGAATTCAGTGGAACCTCTCCAGTATCTCTCCTGTCCACAGACCATAAATCTTCTCCTTAATTAATGTGTATTCGTTTCTATCTTGATTACCACTTGAAATTTCTATCTACCATTTTATTGCTTATAAATGTGAACGTTTTTCAGTGTTTATTTGCTGTGTTTTAACTCAACACTACTGAATGTATATAAAACGGATGAAGGAAAGGTTCCTTAAGCCTCTTGACTTAAGGAACCTTTTATCCATTCCATGATGGTTTCATGGTGGTTCCATTTGGTTTCTGTATTAAGTGTTTCAAAACGTCATCGTAGCGCGGAGACCTACTTCTCAATGTGCAATATAGGAATATTTTTGGAAGGGAGTGTTTTACCATTACGTAGAGTAGGTAAGCTAGATAGTTAGGTGGGTTAGGCAGAGGGTAACCTAAGTTGATATTATGGTAAAAAAAAATCTTTATATTTTTTTAAATCAAACGAGTCCAAACACGATCTGTCTACCTGTATTATTGTATTTTACATTTTTTATTTTTTCCCTTTTATTTTATACCTATCTGTGTCTATTAAGAACAACTAGAGGTTCCGATACGTAAAAAAGACGTCAACATAATTTAATAATCCTTTACTTAAACTGGACTAAATTTCGTATTTCTCTGGTAGAATTTCTGGTAAAAGCGGTCAGTTTTAGCTTCACATATTATATATAGATATTTATTACTCTGCGAAAATGCTTAAATTTATATAAACTTACATATAAATTTTAAATTAATCTAATATTATTCGAGTAGAGCAAAATTTATATCCAAATGCAGAGAAATATAACTTATATCATAATTATTACGTAAAATACAACGAGCAGAATCTACTAGATATTAAATTCAACGTAGAACGTTTCCCTAGATAGGTTAATGACGTTACCTAGAGATTTGGAACAAAGGAACATACCAATATATGTATAATATACACAAATTTGAGCTCTAACTCTTTGTCTATTTTGAAATTAGTTTTTGGAAAATAGTGAAATTTGCAGATAAGAAAATTCTAAATGAAGTTTTTTTTTATTCTCAGTGTAAGGAGACTTGGATATGGGCATCTTACTAAACCATACTAAACTTTTATCACCGCCATCGCCACCAGGATTGTATCAATTTTATTTATTAAGTTCGATTAATTAACAATACGTTTAATAGGTTTAATAGCATTTGAGAAAAAAATATACTGTACTAATAATAACTTACTTGATTTTTTTTCCATTTTTTTACATGGCCCTCGTGGCACAAGTGTGTGGCTGTAACGCGGAAGTTGTGAATTCGATCCCAACTCAGGGGAATAAATCATCTGTTATTTATTAATATTTTCATTTTTACACCCGAACACCAAAGCATTGCCTCGAAAAATTCTGCGAAAGTGAGGAACGGAGTGTCTTATTAGATTCCCTCTGCCTATCCTGCTGTATGCGGGATACAGCGTGAAGCTGAAGTCATAAACAAACTATTACTACTTAGTACATTTTTATAGCAACATTTAAATTTATTAATTATAAAAAATATATACATTACATAACAAAACGTTTGGATAGTGAATCTGTAGTGAAAGAAATAATTATAATAAATAAAAAAATATAATATAATATTTAGTAAATAATTATATAAATATTATACATGTGGGTACAACGTGGCTTCTACGAATTAGAAAACCCAAAAGTGACAAGGATTGATAGAGGTCCAAAAGCGAGCTGATAGTGAGTAATTGTTTCGTTAATCCAATTTTTCTTCTACCCTTAAATGTTGTTGTACTCTTTTAAAATATGTACTTTTTCACTATGTGATCACTATGTATCCGGCATGCAGAGGGAGTTTAGTGTTAAAACACTCCGCTACCCACTATTCGTCTCAATCTGGAGGTATTGCGTGTTGAGTGGTCGAACCCGTCGCCGGGCTTTTCGATGTAATAATTTTATAGGACTTGTCTACTGCAATTCTAACTTCCACTCTGTTCCACTTCCACTGGATGGTTGGAAGAAATCTCTTGTAGAGATAAGTCCACCTTTGTGAACTAAATATATTTTATTGTTTTCTTATATATATTTTGTGCAATAAATAATATTATATATATGTTCTATCTTTCAAGATCTTACCTTAATTTACTACTAAAATTGTTTTATGTATTTCATTCACAGCTTATTATTTTTTTTTAAATTAAATAAATAAATGCGTGGTGGAGGACATGGTGAAACATGTTCTCAGACGAGAAATACATATAAATATTATATGTATAAAGTACTATATTTAATTAGTTGGTTTTAAATCCACAACCACCGCAACTCTACTAACACACCACAAACGTCTATTTCCAACATTCATAAAGATATAATCTTTCTATATATTTTAATTATAATAAAATCTGTGTATTTCATGGCTAGTATAAATTATTTTCTTTAAAAATTATTATCTTGTTTATGTCGGTTCGTCGTGGCCAGTCTCTAAATATGATTTTATTACGATACTGCCAATCGCAGTACGGTAATTGTCAAACGAGCATAATAAAAACTGTGTTAATAGTTAAACATCTATATTAAAATTGACAAGATAATATTTTCTTCAAAATATATTATTCTTAGTATAAAAAAAGAAAACATCAATATAATCCGTTTCGTGTTTACATTTAAAATTAAAATTAAATCAGCTTTAGGGTGGACTATCTCGGATACATCAGGGTAGGTAGAGCTAAACTAGTGTTATGACACTCTGTTCCCCACTTTTAGTATATTACAAATTAATATCTGACTATCGATATTGTCATATGTCAAGTCATTCGTAAGTGGCGGATCTAAACCTCGTATTTTCTAACCAAATGGTTGATGAAATAAAATTATCTCATTTCCCCAAATGAGAATCGAACCCACAGGCACCCCTACAACCACGCTATACAGTATTTGTTAATCTACGTTGAAGTAATACTAATTTTAATAGTTAGTAATTAGTTTAATTAGAATCCACCGCAGCATTAAAAGCTATCAACGCTAAGTTAACTGAGGCGTGTTTCACTATATAACTTAATACTGATAAGGATATAATATGTAACCATGTGTACTAATATCATAAAGGTAACGTGTTTGTATGGTTCAACGCACTAATCTGAGGAACTACTGTTTCGAATTTGGAAAATAATTTCAGTTTTAAGGAGTCAATTAATAGGGGAATGCTATGGTTCTTATTATATAACTAATTATGCATATAAATTTTGTTATTATAAACTTTCGTTTGAATTGAAATAACTAAATATCTCTCTAGAGATATTTGCTATCGTAATTGACAGTTGATTCTGCAAACCTCGTGGTATTTAGTTTGCTTGATAACATCTAGGTCAAATCAGTAATTAACTTATGTAGATATAGATACAAAGGTATAGATAGAAAAAAATATTATGCTTCACCTATGGCCGAGGCTANGATATATGCATAATTTCGATGAATATTTGATAATATACATTTTGTTAATATAAACTTTCGTTTGAATTGAGATAACTGAATATCTCTCTAGAGATATTTGCTATCGTAATTGACAGTTGATTCTGCAAACCTCGTGGTATTTAGTTTGCTTGATAACATCTAGGTCAAATCAGTAATTAACTTATGTAGAAATAGATACAAAGGTATAGATAGAAAAAAATATTATGCTTCACCTATGACCGAGGCAAAGCGCTACGATGAATTCCACCACTCAACAGGCAATGTCTCCAGAATTCGGTAGAAAATGAGAAACAGAATGTGTTAACACTAAATTCGCACTGCCAGCGTGAGGCTAAAAGAAAAAAAATACTAAACAATTACATACATAACTATTGACATGTCAAAATAAAAAAAAACACCGAAAAATTGATAACATGTTAACAACTTAATTGATTGAATATAAACAAAAAGCCTAATTGGCTTTATGCCTTTGAGCTTGTCACGGCAGTACAAATACCGATCATTCATTAGTCCAGCTCTGTGGACATCACAGGAGGAACGTTTACAAAGCTGGAACGTACGACGTATGTAAAACGAAATTCGCAATTGGAAAATCAATGTCGCTAAAATTCTACAAATTTTTAGATATTTTCCTGATTTTTTTTGTGTTTATTGGCTTAAATTCTAAGCCTAGAAAAGCTGTTTGGTCGTTAGCAACGTCGTTTTTATCTTATTGTGAAAATAGGAATAAACATTCTTTGATAAGATTGAAATATTCGAACTTCTTATTTCAATATGTAACTTAAAAAATGTGACTTTATCAGAAACATGGCAAAAAGTGGAGAACGGAGTGACTTTACACTAGGTTCTCCTGCCTACCTTACTGTGTGTGGGATACAGCGTGAAGCTGATCTACAATCCTTGGATACCTAATAAACCACAAAGACTAAATCCCATGGGGTTCATTTATCACCATACAATATGCACAACAGTTCTCGTGAAAACATAAAATACTAAGCAACTGGCGAAATTTCTAAAAGTTCCTAACAAATTATACTTACTCCCTACATTCGTGTAAAGTTTGCGTACAATTTATGTGAAAGTAATACCAACTTTAAACTCGAATTCAAATATTCAAAACAAATTGGATTGATTTTGGAGAATGGAGTCATTTTGTACTGGAAATTATTATTGTAATCGAATTCGACTCGAATTATTTACTTAAAGTAAAGAATTAAAATCATAAATTAGAAGCATTTTCCGTATTGACTTTCTAATTTCCTAATGTTTATAAGAAATATCGAAAATGCTAAAGTTTTGGTTTTAATACCCAATCCAGTGGAGTATAAAATAAAAAGATAATATTTTCTCTTGTTACCCGAATGTGGAAATCCTATATTATAAATTCGAAAGTAACTCTGTCTGTCTGTCTGTCTTTTACGCAATCAGGGCCAAACCGCTAATTCAATTGTGATAAAATACTCATAGATACTTGAGAGTCTCGGGATGAACATAGGATACTTTTTTTCTCATATTTGTACTATTTTCGATATATACCAATATATTAAAATACTTATTCCGTCCGTCATTTATTCCGTCATATTAATAACAACCGTCGCTATGCGACCGTTGCTAAGTAACGATTTGCAAAGTTTGTTGTTCGAAAACGTCACCCAAAATGAGCTTGCTTGACGCATCTCTCTATTGAAAATTGAAAATATATTTCATAAATATTCGTATAGTTCAAGCGGGCGTAGCCGCGTTCGGGTCCATTAGTAATAATATAATAACTCATTCCCCTGAATCAGAATCGAACCCACAATCCTTTCGAAATCATTTCAAATTTTAAATCACTTCATTATACCTTAACTGGTTTAATATGTCTTACTCGATTTACGTCTTGTATTTTGAGGCTGTGGCCCAAACGTAATGATGGTTGACGACCGACAATTTTTAATTAGAAAGAAGCATTTCCTTCCATTCGTTTATAGGTCACATATGTGACATAAATTATGTATATTCGTTTTTTTTAGCTTCACGTTACATCCTATACATAGGAAAGTAATCAAAGGGAACCTGGGAATTAATCATCAATAACGATTAACACCTCTTGTACATTTAACTGGGTAGTAGATATTAGCTAGTCTGGATGGTAGATTTGATCGGGCCATTGAGCTAAAAGCGTAGAACGGAGTGTCTTGCCACTAAGTCTTTGCCTGTACTACCTGCTGGACAAAAATATAAAGCCAAACATAAGCGGAATACAGGCCCAATACTTCCAAAAGTTGAAATAGCAAAACTTACAAATAACATCGAAAAAGTTTTAGCTATTTACAGAACTTTTAAATGGCAATTTAAAAAAGAATACCGAATCCAGTTAAATACGAGGAATCGAAGCGAGGAAGTGATTTAAAAAGATTTAGGTCGCGATAGACGAAACGCTTTACATACGAGTAGATAACGAGAATGTGTATTGTGGAATACGCTAATGTTATATAATTAAACTTGATTTATATGAAACAGAGAGATTTTCTTAAGGTTTTGAAAATATTATTATATGAAAGAAAACTGTGACTTTTATCAATAGATATTGTTTATATATTACTGTGTAAATCAGCTCCCAGCAACCCGCACTTTCCGCTCAATTTTGGAGGCATAGCGTGTTGAGTGGTGGAACACAACGCCGCTCTTTGCCTTAACACCAAAGCAAAGAAATGGAAATCTAAATTTAAATAAATATTTCATTTACTCAAGTGGGGATTGAACCCACAACCAGTCGATTTTACACTCCGAATTTTTGGAGACATAGGGTATTGAGTGGTGGATCTCAAGGTCACACTGTCTTGTTACCAGAACGGAGAAATAAAAATAATAAATTATTTATTTCCTAGATATGGACTTATTTCCCATTTTTAGCATTAATATTTTTATCCCATCTTAATACGAGCCATGACGTGCCATTGAAGAGGCCTATGTCCAGCAGTGGACGAGGACATGCTGATGATGATGATGATGATGATGATGATCTTAATACAGAAGTATGTAAGTGCATTAGCAACTATATATTCTAAATTCCACAAAGAACAGGTAACACAACCTACACAAAGGCGCAATTTCTCAAAACTTCAGTGAGCTATTCAGGTTTTACAGGTATACTCGTATAGCTATTGAAATAATCTGAATAAAGGCATGGAAGGCCTTTGTTGACTAAACGAACGGACTCTCCGGCTAAGTGATATTACGCAAAGTGCATACACTTTCAGAATGAAATTTAATCTTTCGTTCAATTATAGCCGTTTTATACGATTGCTTGGAAAGTAATTATTATATGATAGTATTTGTATATGTGAAGCCAGTTGTGACTCAGAGAGATTTCTTCTTTTAATTCTTTAAATTTTTCTAGTAGCTTCTATATGATATTTACATTTTATTTAAAAAGCTTTCGTTAATTTGCCACTATATTTACTTTATATCATTCTAGCTTGTGAATAGCAAGAAATTACAAAATAATTTTAAAATTTCTATTCAAATTGAGCTCAATGGCAATAGAGAAAATAAAATGCCGTTTTCGTTGCTGTATAGGGTCGCATCAAAACACTGCTTCCTGCACGCGATGTTTATGAATTGTAATACACAGAAACATATTTGAAAATAAAATTGTATTTCTTTATGTTAATTTTTACATTTTTTTATTTATACGTAAATTAACTTACTGACCTATAAATACAATAAAAAATATTTTAATTTTAACACACAACTAACAAATATTTACGTAAAAAAAACGCGGTGTTTACTTCCGCCACTCAACTTGCAAGGAAAATTTTCGAGTAAGAGGGTTTTAATATAAAGATCAATGGAAATTTCCTAATAAAAAATAGACATAATAACCATTGTTGATAATATGTAAGTATGCCATGTCAAATTGTCTAACATTTTAAATTTCTTCTAAATGTCATACAAATATAGTTTTTTTCGTCATTCTCATTTATATGAAGGAGTGCCAAGGTAACCTTATTTTTCATAAAAGTATCATTGGCACGCCTGAAAGCGCCCACTCTTACCCTTTGTAAGCACTTGACCTTTTTCCTTTTTTAGATCAAATTCAAGACAACATTTTAAGTAAATTCTACTTTGTTGTTAAAGATTTTCATTTTTATTCTAGAAAATTGAAGTATTAGTGTAAATAAAGTTGAAGTTGAGTTTTCTTTCTTCAACTAACTGAATATGATGAATTTAAATGTAGTTAACTAGTTTTGAAGAAGTTATACGACTTTGTTTTCATAAACTTTTATCCTCGAATAGTAGGAATGCTGTTCGAATAGCATTCTTAAATTGAAACACTCGGAGATGTAAATTAGCATTTAATCGATTAATATAAATCGATGGTCCCTAGGTCCCATCGAAAGCGAAAACTCGCAATGTTTTTATCGAAGATCTAAGAAATATATTTTTAATTTTTTTGTTTTTTCAAAATTCTAAAGGAATAGTTACTTACCTGTTTTTGTAAATGTAATCGAAAAACTACACTTGTTAGTTCCTGCTCTAGTCAGTTAGTTCCAAACGCTAATTGACAGTTCTGAGTTTAGCTGTAGAAGTTGTGTTATAATTAAGTTTATGTAAGGTTGTATAANCAAATTCAAGACAACATTTTAAGTAAATTCTACTTTGTTGTTAAAGATTTTCATTTTTATTCTAGAAAACTAGTTTTAGTATTAGTGTAAATAAAGTTGAAGTTTTCTTTCTTCAACTAACTGAATATGATGAATTTAAATGTAGTTAACTAGTTTTGGAGAAGTTATACAACTTTGTTTTCGTAAACTTTTATCCTCGAATAGCATTCTTAAATTGCAACACTCAGAGACGTAAATTAGCATTTAATCGATTAACATAAATCAATAGTCCCTAGGTACAGTGAAAGGTATCGAAAGTGAAAACTCGCAATGTTTTTATCGAAGATCTAAGAAATGTATTTTTAATTTTTTTTTTTTTCAAAATTCTAAAAGAATAGTTACTTGCGTGTTTTTTAAAGGTGAATGTAATCGAAAAACTACACTTGTTAGTTCCTGCCCTAGTCAGTTAGTTCCAAACGCTAATTGACAGTTCTGAGTTTAGCTGTAGAAGTTGTGTTATAATTAAGTTTATGTAAGGTTGTATAATAAGTGTATTTTATATTATTATTAGTATTATTTACATATTGTATTTAAATATTAATATTCACAATCACATAGTAATCATCAAGGCCATCATGGATCATTGGAACAGCATTTCAATTTAAACGTGATAATTGCGAGTTCAGCTTCCATTTAGAGAAATAAATTATCTTATTTCTTGTGCTCCAGTAGACATTGTGCGGCGTTTAGTTCCGTCACACAACACGTGGATTAAGTTATTTTTGTCTATTGTGCTATATTATAACAATTACTTAAAAGTAAAATAACATAATATTGTTAAGAATCACCGTACAGTTTTAGCTCTACAGTTCATTGACTTTCTGCTTTATTCCGTTTAAACTCACCTCAAATTCAGAATTCTAGTCAAAAGGCAGAATCTAGGCAAAAATAAACAAATCAATGGGTTATTTCCGACTTGCAAATACTCAGATGCGCGCTTTGAAAATGTTATTACAAAATGAATCTATTTTTGAGTTCACATCATAGGAGATTATGAAAGACATTATACGAATACATTTTGTGTTATTTCCTGTACGATGTAATTTTAAAGCTATTTAAACGTAAACGCGATGGTTGTCGGTTCAAATTTCACTCAGGGGAATAAAATATTTATTTGTTTTTCCTTTGCTCTGTTAGCTATTTAATTCTTACAGTATATATCCACTTCCTTATGTCCGATTGGATTAATATTTGGATTATGACTTCAGTTCTGGTGACTATGAAATTTAATATAATCAATATTTTTCTCTCTACAAAATGGCCGCTACAACAAAATGTCGGATTACATATTAGCACAATCTACTTAATCAAATGAAAGGGATTGAATTGTAAAATATAATACAATATGAAATAAAAAATAAAAGATATTTTATACTTTCGATATAACCATTTACTGCGGCGTTGAGTACCGCCACTTAACACGCAATGCCTCCAAAGTTTAACGGACAGTGGGGAACAGAAGTGTCTTAATGGATGGTTTCCAGGTTCCTCACAAACAAATTCTAAATCAAAACGTGTTAATTAATAATATTAATAGTATTTTCTATATCTTTAGAGAAAATTGCGGCAATAACCCAAGTATCTGCTTCAATATAATCAATAAGTTGACAGAACTACGTCTCAAGACATTGTTTGGTAATATAACTTGAAGTTCTTGGGAAACTTTAAGCAGTTCTCTGGAACTGGTTTACTTTGTTATGGCATTCCTAATAGAGAAACAGTATATAAACTGTGAAGTATATTTAACAAAGAATTTAAAAATATATAGATAGATAAAATTTACACATTAGTTGTAAAATAATATGTATTAATAAAAAGTTATAACTTTACCTAACTTAGTTAAAACTTTTTTTAATTCATAAAAAAAAGATATCAAGAAACTTGAAAACAAAAAGGGAAATATTTCCAACAAAACTATTTTCATCACGATTTCCGTCAATACACGAACAAACTTCAACTGGGTCACCAAATTGCGACTTAAAAGTCTTATAACACCACATCTAATGGGAACAAAGAAAACTTTATAGTTGCATGTAGTAGAATAGAATAGAATACCGCCATTGCTCAGTACTGGAATTGCTGGGTCAGAGGTGAAGGAACTATCGCGTGATCGACTTGTTCTAGCGCCGACTGCATCGCCCCTGATGTGTGAAACTATTTGCAGTTATGGAAATATTGCAAATATTCTACTACTAGGTACTACTAGGCACTACTAGGTACTACTACTGCTGAAATATTGTTTGGAAATCACCTATTTTATAGTTGGATTGAAAAAAGATTTATAACGCCAACAGGAAAATGTATTTTCAATAAAATTCTGCTTTCACACGAAAGCCATTTTGCAAACGCGGACTTTATTTTGATTTTCCATTGTTTGTTTGCCTCGTATTTTCATAAAAATATTTTGAAATACGTGTCCTTTTGTTATCCTTTGATGTCGTTTTTCAATATATTTTGCATACGTAAAAAAAATATTATTTGTTTTTCAGCTTTACGCTGTATCCCGCATGGCGTAGAGAAGATAGAGGGAATCTAGTGTTAAAACATTTCGCCGAATCCTGAAGGATGTTGAGTGGCGTAACTCAACGCCACGCTTTGCCTCGACACCGTAGTAAAAAAATCAAAATATTAAATATTACATTTCCTCAAGTGGGAATCAAATCCAAAGCCTATCACGTTTACACGCTTGTCCCCCTGCCCCCTCCGAAAGTTTTTTTTTATAGCGAAGTGCTATAGAAATTAATAATAAACATATCCGTATTATAATTTCGTACATCAAAGTAAATTTACACCAGCCTAAAGGAAAATTTATAGAAAAAGGATATCCGCTGATATAGTCCACTGGAAACTAAATTAGTGGAACCAGGAAGTGAAACTATTTGTCATAACACATATTTTATAAAATTAAATTAAAATTAAATCACTTTCACGCTGTATCACGCACACAGCAGGATAGGCAGAGGGAACCTATAATTAAGACATTCCAATCCCCACTTTCTGCCGAATTCTGTAGGCATTGCGTGTCGATTTTTTTTATGTTGACAGACGAACTACTGCTTAATTACTGCGTTATAGACTTTGTCCAAATAGATCAACTTAGACAGATATATTTGGACATAGATGGCTGAGAGAGCCTCCGTTGCCCACTTTGCGCTAAATTCTTAAGGAATATTGTGTTGAGTGGCGGAACTCAACACCGTGTCTTGCCAGAAAATATAAAACATGGTATTCCTCGAATAGGTCGGTCACTAATGCCTCTACGCCATGATGGCCTTAACGATACGATATCATATACCCACTTTTATTTACATTTGAAAGCTCATCAGTTAATTAATGGATGTTGATTAAACAACGCGATAAGCATTCGTCATTCCACTCCAGAGCTTTGCTAAATTATCTGTGCTAAACTATTATATACTACACATATGCACACTTTTTACTTACGTTTTTAGTTGTACGGGTAGGCAGAGGGAACCTGGGAACCTATTGTTAAGACCCTCCGTTTCCCACTTTCCGCTGAATTTTGGAGGTATTGCGTGATGTGTGGCGGAAATCGCGTTAGGCTTTGCTCGTTACCAGAACTGAATATATTAAATATTGAATTTCTTCGAGCGGGAATCGAACCCACAAATTGTTGTGTTTACGTTACTACTATTAGTGTGTGACTACGCTTGGGCCCCTGCGTCACTACTGGCTTCTCTCTATTATTAACATAAATATTCCTAACATAAATATTCTCTTGAAATTAAAAAAAATACGTGTTTTAATTGAGTCACTATTAAAAAATAGTGTTAAACCACTAACTATTCCACTAAATTTTAATAAAAAAAAATGTTTTTCTCCTCGAAAAGTTCAAGTATTTCCAACATGAGACAAAAACTAAGTAGAAACCCTAGAGGTCTTTTGTCTCCTCTCATTTAATAAACCCGTGCACATTTGTTCTGTACAGGCTACAAAGTAGTTAATTTACCGGCACTACTTTGTTATAAAAAATCTAATTATTATGTTTAGTTCTACTAATTAAGCTTTAGATTTTTTTTTTTTAATATTTTCACTATTTATTGAGATTGTCGTGGTGTAGAGACATAAGCGACTGTATATGTGGGTTCATTACCCACTTGGGGAAAATAATAATTATCTATTCATATTTTCATTTCTTGGCTCCGGTAACGCGGCGTTGAGTTCTGCCACTCGACACGTAATGCCTCTAACATTCAGTGGAGAGTTGGGATCGAAGGTTCCCTCTGCCTACCCTGCTGTATACTATACTTTATTAATTTATTAAATTGATTCAATGTTGATAGATCATATTGTAATTGATAGCTTTCCAAATAAACAGCATCGAAACAGCTTGTCTGAAACAGTTCGTTAACGCGTTCATAAAACAATGCAATGACAGAAACTATGTATATACATATATGCAACAATATGAATCCTTCAAATTTAATTGATTAAAGCCATTGTGATATATATTTGATGAAATTTGATGAAATACTTATTTCAAATACAGTTGTTTCTCATAATTCAGTGGAAAGTGGGGAATGGAAGTGTCTTAATGGAAACGGAATACCTTAACCTTGGGTTCCCAGGTTCCCTCTGCCTACACTGTACGGAATACAGCGTGGTTTAAACCATCGTTTACAGCGTAAAACGCCTTGTGGCATTCTACATATATGTAGTGTAGTGCGGTAAAGCTCGTCAGGTACTCTGGTTAGTTTGCGAATCGAATCGGAACCACAGCGCGAGCCCAACCACGGGTTTAATTGCTATTTACATTTTCATTAAAATTATAATATTACTAGCGACCCGCTCGCGGTGACACCCGCGTGAACTATGTTATTATTAATTTCTGTCTCCATGGCTACATCCTAGTGACGTCTATGCAAAATTTGAGACTCTTAGCATTTGTAGTAACGAAGTTTCATACAAACTTTCGACCCCAAAAACAACNTAGATCATATTGTAATTGATAGCTTTTCCAAATAAACAGCATCGAAACAGCTTGTTTAAAACAATTCGTTAATGCGTTTTTAAAACAATGCAATGACAGAAACTATGTATATACATATATGCACACAATATGAAACCTTCAAATTTAATTGATTAAAGCCATCATGATATATCTAGTAGGACGCAATGTTCACGAATTCTAATCCCATTTGATGAAATACTTATTTCAAATACACTTGTTTATCATAATTCAGTGGAAATTGGGGAATGAAAGTGTCTTAATGGAAAATGAATGTCTTAACCTTGGGTTCCCAGGTTCCCTCTGCCTACACTGTACGGGATACACCGTGGTTTAAACCATCGTTTACAGCGTAAAACGCCTTGTGGCATTCTACATATATGTAGTGTAGTGCGGTAAATCTCGTCAGGTACTCCGGTTAGTTTGCGAATCGAATCGGAACCACAGCGCGGGCCCAACCACGGGCTTAATTGCTATTTACATTTTCATTAAAATTATAACATTATGTAAATGATTATTGTATTTAAACTATTCTAATTCTGTTTGTCGGTTTAGACAGATTTGCATCAATTCGACTAGTATTAATTTTGTGGATAGTTGAAGTATAATCAATGCAAAAGAAATAAAGAAAAATTGGAAAATGTGACAGTATTGGGTTCAATTCTCACTTGGGGGAATTAATTATTTAATATTTTCATATCTTTTCGTTTTCCGTGCTGATTTCCGCCACTCAGCTCGCAATCTCGAAAATTCGAAAAGCGGGTAACGGAGTATCTAAGTTCCCTCTGCCTACAGAAGAAAGTGAACTACAGAATAAAGACTATATGTATGAGTATGTTTTACGTTTATGCTTACAAAATGAAATAAAGCCTTATTTAAAAAAATATAAATATAGGATGAATATTCAAAATGAACATACATTTTATATACTAATATTTGTAACAGTATCCCTACAGAATAATAATTACTTTACGGTAGCTCTCGACATCCCTATTAGGAAAATCTTTAATACTGAGTTTCTCAAAATATAATAAAACCCTTAATTATTCTGAAATATCTCTGTAATTAAATTTAAGTAATATTAACCTCAATGAGAAAACACTTTTCCTGTTGAATATACTTTTGAGGCCATTTAAAATTTTTTTCATGTTCATTTCCTATATTGGGGGGATAGATATGTATTCTCAGAACCTAACACCGTGCCCATCTCAGCAAAAAGGAGATGTTCTAAAATCTAAAGTAAGTTAATAAAATATAGGTTTTTTTATTTCGTGATATCCTTCTAAGAGAAAGAATACACGTGTCTACTACCTACATAAAAAATGTCCAGAATAAAAAATATGATGACCTCGCCTTTTGTTACAGGAGTCATGTGCCAGTCATAAAGGTGTAGGCCCAAATAAAAGAAACTAAGTTAGCTCAAAGCAAAAGAAAAAGGATGGAATAGTTGGAATTTTTCATATTGCCATAAAGAATTCACTGATATTTGCATTGGTCGTGGGTTCAAATACAGATTGGGTGAGATATTTTTTTTATTTTTGTGCATATTTATATTTATAAGCAAAATTATTCAGTATACCATTCTTGTTATACTGAATGACGTAGGTATATGTATAAACATTATGTATAGAAATCGAAACAACTTAAGATTGCGCTAAATAATATCGCTCATTTGGTGAAACAATGACACATTTGCACTTTAAATATTGTAGGAGACAGTTAAAACTTGTGGATAATCTTTTCGCATTCATGACATATTAAAATATTAAAAAAAAGAATAATTATTCAATTACGTCATTGTTGCACCATAAGCGTGATATATAATCAAATAGACAGAATTACTCTAAAAATACGAATATAATCTTATAATTATTCTAAGATCTTTTTTGCTCTAATAAGACTTGCGTGTCGAGTGAAGGAAGTCGTAGATCACGTATAAGAATACATAAATATATATTTTATTTAAGTGTTAAGTACGAAATTTTATATGTTCCACTACATGTAGTAGAGTATGTACTTATACTAAAAAAATAATGGAATGATATTACAATATGAAAATTAGAATTTCTTGCTTGCAATATCAAATGGTTCTAAGTTAGCTGAAGTCACATATATATATGTAGAATTATTATTCTTAAAGCTTTTCTTTACTATAAAAATACACCCACATTACAATTTTATTCAAATTAATATTACCCTACATATTACATTTAAAGAACATCAACTTTTATTTTATTATCGTTGACTGTAGAGCGGATAGATTACAATAAAAAAGGAACGTTTCTACAGTCGTTTAACTATTGCATTAAATAATAAAATTTTAGTGCAGACGACGCGACATCAATTCACTTATTGGTTGTACTAGATTTGAATATTTTATCAGCTTTCATTTTAACATGTTCAGTGCAGCCAGTCTACACGCAATGCTTTCAGAATTCGGTGGAAAGTGGAGAATGAAAGTGCTTTAGTAAGACCGGAGTGTCCTAACACTAGGTTCCCAGAAAAGGGTTGCCTACCCTACAATATATGGACTACAGTGTGTAATACGAATAGATATATCGCCTAAGAGAATCTAGTGTTGTAACACTTCAATTTACGCTTTCCGAATTATTTCAGTAGAAGAGTAACAAAACCAAAGCAGTAAATAAAAAATAATTTATTTTCTCGAATGGGGATCGAACCCACACCACCAAATTTACTGTCAAACGCTTTCCCACTCCTCCACGATGGACTGAATATCCATCCATCCATCAGCCTTTCAACGTTCACTGCTGGACATAGGCCTCCCCTAATTCGACTGAATATATATTTTTTATTTTTTTAAAGAAAATATATACCCACCATATATCTTTACAATTTAAACAGAAAACATTTTCATATAAGGTGTATACAAATATGCGAAGGGAATTCTGCAGCAAATAGTATAAGATGGGCTTACATTATGTGCTCCGTAGAGTGTTCAGCACATCAGCTTATAGTAAATCCTCCTTGTACACATGTACCTATGCTCCGTAAGTAAAGTACGAGTACTTATACTTACTAGATAGTTAAGTTATTGTTTTAACACGTAAGAGAGTACTCAACAGGAAATGCCTCCAGAATTCGGTGGAAAATGGAGAGCAGAGTGTCATAAATTCAAAATATTCTTTATTCAAATACTTTTATAAGTACTTTTGAATCGTCGAATGAACATATGAACAAAAAGCTACCACCGGTTCGGAAGGCAGTTCTGCTGAGAAGAGCCGGCAAGAAACTCAACAGNTTTCATATAAGGTGTATACAAATATGCGAAGGGAATTCTGCAGCAAATAGTATAAGATGGGCTTACATTATGTGCTTCGTAGAGTGTTCAGCACATCAGCTTATACTAAATCCTCCTTGTACACATGTACCTATGCTCTGTAAGTAAAGTACGAGTACTTATACTTACAAGATATTTAAGTTATTGTTTTAACACGTAAGAGAGTACTCAACAGGAAATGCCTCCAGATTTCGGTGGAAAATGGAGAACAGAGTGTCATAAATTCAAAATATTCTTTATTCAAATACTTTTATAAGTACTTTTGAATCGTCGAATGAACATATGAACAAAAAGCTACCACCGGTTCGGAAGGCAGTTCTGCTGAGAAGAGCCGGCAAGAAACTCAACAGTTGCTCTTTTCAAAGTCAATGGTACAATTTATTACATTTGCTGGCAGCTATCCTGCATTACATTCAATAGACATTAATTCCATACATGTTTGTCCTCTAAATATTCTTGTACAATGTAATAAGCTTTACATAACACTAGGTTCCCTCTGCCTACGCTCCTGATTTCGGGATACAGGCTAAAGCCCAAAAAAACGTAGAAATACTCTTAATTTATGAATTAATTTAAAAATATTTTTTCACGGTATTTGTCATCACTTAAAATATTATAAATGCCCATCTATAATAATGTATCGTTTTACAATATCGCCTCTGGCCAATAATCTCGAAGCTGAGTCAAATAGGATTGATGCCAATGTCCATATCATATTATGGATATAGAGCTATCGAATGGACCCTCGTCAATATTTCATCGATTCTCTTCTCTTAATAAAGGTTTTTTGTTCATAACTACTTGTATGGGGTTTTTTGCCTAAGACTTCTTTGATAAGATTCTTTAGAAATTGGCTGTAACCGCTCTGATGTACGTTCGATTCCTACAAGAATATGATGCAATCAGTTCTTTTGTACAGCAGTGAATACTGGCCAGCACTATCTCAGCAATTTCAGGAGCTTCATGTCACAGAAATGGAAATACTAAGTTGGATCTGACCACATATGCAACACATTCGTTCGAAGTAGCCTAGGATATGTGAATTAACGGATAAGCTTCAAGAACGTCGCCTGAGATGGTATTGAGATTTTGGGCGCTGGCTGCAGGATAGTCCCGCCGAATGTCGGCTGGAGGTGCCTTGCTATATCTGTCCCTGAAGTGAGACCCCATTTAAAGGATGGTTGGATGTCGTAATTTAGAACATAAATTTCAATGGATTTACTACATATGACGATAAGATCATGCAAAATGGAGTAGGTAGAGCTGGAGCGGACTATCTCCACACTAGATTAATAAGTTTTCTCTGCCTACCCTGCTACGAGGAATCAGCATGAGGCTAAAAAAAACTATTTTTATTAAAATTCATATTAATAATCATCATGCTCTAATAACTAAACTTAAAGAACTGCCCAGATACCATTAAACTGTTCCATTAAAATAGAAATATACTCCTAAATCAGATAAGTTTTAAAGGAAATATATCAGTTTAAATCTTGCGTGGCAAATGTGCTATCGTCGACTACTGAACGTCTTGTTACGTGATAAAATGCTGTTACCGAAGTTTCTTATTTGTACGGAGCTTTTTAGAAACTGAAATTTTTATAAGTACTAGAAATAAGCTTTAAAATTGAAAATTGGAATCTAGAAGTATTTGCTTCAATAATAGTATATATAAATATATGTTACGGCGTTGGGTTCCGCCAGACAACATGCAGTGCCTTCAGATTTCGGCGGAAAGTGATGAACGGAAGTGTCTTAATGGAAACGGAGTTTCTTAACACTAGACTCATAGGTTCCTTCCTCCACTATCGCCTAGCTGTATGAGAGATACAGTATGAAACCAATATATTAAGTATTGAAATATGCTAAATTATTACAAACATATTCAAATTCACGCTATAGTTAGTTGCTTCATGCAAACCGTTTTGAAACTTTGAACAATGTACGAAGTTATGTTAGCGTCGATAAGGAAACTTTTATTGAGAGGGGGGAATCGATTTGTCGGGAATCAAGTTTCTTGGAAATATGAAATAATAAATAGCTATAAATATTTATAATCCTCTTTAGCTTCACGCTTTATCCCGCATAGAGCAGGGGAGGCAGTGGGAACCTAGTTTTAAGATGTTCCGTACCTCACTTTTCGTCAAATTTTCGAGGTATTGCATATTGAGTGGCGGAACTCAACGCCATGCTTTTGCTTTGGTTCTAGATCGAAGAAATGAAAATATTAATAAATAATCATTAATTCCCCCGAGTGGGTATCCAACATTCAACCAACGGTCGTATTACAGTTAAACACTCGTGCCGCTGCGCCACAACGGTCTCTTATAATGTCTCTTTTCTAAATTATAAGCATTATATTAAACATTGAAATATTTAAAATCGTAACGATGGTTGTCGATTCGATTCTCAGAGGCAGGAGTGATTATTTCTATTTCCACAAAGAGTATCGCCATTCAAAGAGTATTTAAATTCGAGCAAAGCTTCAAGTCAATACACAGCTTTGAGATTACGACACTTAACAAGTACGTAACTGAGTCTCTTAACAATAGGTTCCCTCTGTCTACCCTACTAAAAGCGGGATACAGCGGGAACCTCAAATACAAAAAAAAACTGTTAAAATTTCCACCACCAACTAAATAAATTACCATGGACACCATATCGTTACGGAATGTAAATTCATGAAGGGCCCCACGAAAAAGAGGTTACGCGTATAACACCTTAACCTGACCCAGTTCGTTTATTGGATCGATTTTTTAGTTACCAACGATGAACAATACCTCGACAGGAACTCAAATATTTATAAAGGAAGAAAGGACAACTGGAAATTGTTTGACTTTGTACGAAATATTCTTTTTATTAGTATCTCTGCAATTTTTTTTTAAACTGTATTTTAGATTTATGCCACCAAGGAGCAGTTAGGATTGTTTTTTTAATCATCTAAACACTTGTTAGATTTTTGTTCAGCTTCACGCTGAATCCCGTACGTAGGGTAGGCAGAAGGATTAGTTTTTCTTATTTACTAATTATTATTGTACTATACCAAAACTAACTTAATTGCTTTTAAATTAATTATAGGATAAGTGATTTAATTGTACCATAATAGGCCTATTGCTGGTCGTATTATGATAATATGAATACTTACATATGTATATTAATATATATCTTACATAAGCAAGATATAATAATTAATTATAATCTCACATAAAAAACCAGTTCTAAAAGAACTTCTGTGGTGCTTTTAGACAACGTCCGTTGCTGGACGTAAGCTCGCTTAAAGATCTAGACGGCCATGATGCTCAGTCTATTAATAGTAATAAGTAAATTAATCAATTAAAATAATTTTTATTTCTATTACCATACCGTTGCAAAAATTAATAATTAAATATACATTTATAAGCTTTTTTTAGGTTGTGTTCACAATATATTGGTTTTAGAATGATCAAAATTATTAGATTATCCAAAATTTACGAGACCGATTCAATTGTGAAAATTATATCATTTATACAACAAACTAACGAGACTGGTTAAACAAAACTATAAACATTCCCTGGATCCCTCTACAAAAAAAAATACAGTAGTACTTTTCTTACAGAAGTCGGTTAAAAATAGGCCTTATTTTTACCTACACCAGGATAGACCCATTCAACTTATACCATAGGCCATAAATTAATTTAACTTAAAATATATTGAAGTATCCAATATAAAGATTCCTATGAGAATATATATACTTAGAATATTCCTATGAGAATATACTTTTATAGTAATAGGCAATGTTACTTAGAATTGTTTAAGTATATTATACTACACACACTAATATTAACACGCGGTTTGGAATGACATATTGATTTAACATCCAAATAATAAAGTTCAAATATTACCAGTAATATACCAGTTTACTTTCTGTCTTATTCCTTTTACCGTACAAAGGTGAAGACGACCTCGATGTAATACTCTTTAGTTTTATACAAAAGCTGCTTTATTTTGTCTATATTAAATAAGAATTTTAAAAATTTGCCTTTGAAAGGAAAATGAATAAGAATTTCGTAAAAATATTCGTTCTCGTCATGTGCTCGGTAATAGCTTGGAAAATGATTTTTGGGGGTCAAATATTTGACCATCAAAATTGGTATAGTACCTATATATATCTTCATAACTTCTTCATATCATCATCATCATCATCATCATCATATCATCTTTTATCTTAACTGCGTTCTTCGTGAGATTATGTAGTGGCATCTTTTTATTCTGTGCCGTAAAACATTTTTTGTATTCGAATTTCATTCCATCTCTTAAATGTAAATTGCATTACGACAATAACAACTTTTAACGAAACTAGGACAGACAAAGTGAACTCAAAAATAGCGTTTATGCTTGTCCTATTTAAAAAGAAAATAAATCTACCACTACTACATAAGAACGTCCTAAAAGTGGAAAAAGATAGATATTATTATCTTTTTCTAGGACATTAATGACTGATTATGCAGAATTTTTGTCGTAGCACTAGTTTCTCTCTGCCTGTTCTATGTGAAAGAATTAATTAAAAATAATATAACATTTTTATCGCATATAATTTAATAATTAAAAAAAATATTAATAATCCCGGTTTAAGGAAAAAGGACTAAAAATTGTTAAAGTTCTAATCCAGAATAAAACTATTTAACACGAATCCTTTTATTTGTTTAGCACTTTGCTCGAAGCAAATAGCAAACTGTTTGCTCGCAAACTATACAAATCCAACTTTTTCAAACTTTTAATTTTTAAAAACTACTGAATTTTTCCTTTGACTACAACTACGTAATTAAAATTTTCAAATAATTACTGAAATACATAAATGGTATGTACTAGTGACTGCGTTGCCTTAAAGGTTTTTTTCAGTTTCAAGCTGTATCGCGCACACAGCAAAGTAGGCAGAGGGAACCTAGTGTTAAAACACTCCGTTCCCCACTTTCTGCCTAATTATGANAAAAACATTTTTAACATTTTTATCGCATATAATTTAATAATTCAAAAAAATATTAATAATCCCGCATAAAGATATATTAATATTTAACACGAATCCTTTTATTTGTTTAGCACTTTGCTCGAAGCAAATAGCAAACTGTTTGCTCGCAAACTATACAAATCCAACTTTTTCAAACTTTTAATTTTTAAAAACTACTGAATTTTTCCTTTGACTACAACTACGTAATTAAAATTTTCAAATAATTACTGAAATACATAAATGGTATGTACTAGTGACTGCGTTGCCTTAAAGGTTTTTTTCAGTTTCAAGCTGTATCGCGCACACAGCAGAGTAGGCAGAGGGAACCTAGTGTTAAAACACTCCGTTCCCCACTTTCTGCCTAATTATGATGTGCATATATTTAATCTGAACTAATGGTACGTTTATACTACGGTGATATTCCATTTTCATTTTGTTTACCCGACAGACATCTGACATGTAAAAAATATTTTGCACATATTTTGCACGTTTTGATTGCATTACTACGTATAAATAAAAAAATCTACTTCTGTCATGATTTGAATATACATACATAATAAATTTATTTTTATGATATAAAATTTTTAAATATAATTCAATCTACATAATTGCTTATATTACTATACACACACACACATACACACACATAAACACACACACACACGCACACATACACACACGCTCACACACACATACACACACACACACATGGGGCATTTTATCTTATTTTTATTTTTATTTATTTTTTTAAAGATTATGTATCTTTTTATTATATATGTATCTTTTTTTTCTAATAACATAATATTTAAATGATGTGTAGCTCTGTACTTAGATAATTTCTTATAAGTAGAAAACTGTAATTGGCTTTATTTTTTGTACAAGTTTTTTTTATAATTAGTAGTTCATAATATGCTGTTGTTTTCTGTATAATAAATAAATCACAATATTTAATGGACCAACCGCGAGACCACTATTTTATTATTTTATTCAAATCAAAAGTTTAAATAAAACCATATAGAAGTTACATTTTGGAGCAAACTAAAGCGAGTCAACAATAAAAAATATTTTACGTTTAATATTAACTGTACCTACACATCGAAATCGAAATATTTTTAAATTAAATTATTATATTAATAAATATATATTAAATTAATATACCAATATCGATATATGCGACATTCGCCATCTATATATATAAAATCGAAAGGTCACTCACTCATCACGATTTCTCTGAAACTACAAGTGCTAGGAATCTCAAATTTTGCATAGAAGTTACTTATAGGACGTAGGTGCACGCTAAAACGGGAATTTGCAATATTCGACTTCTAAGGGGTTGTTTTTGGGGTCGAAAATTTGTATGAAACGTCGTTACTACAAATGCTACGAGTCTCAAATTTTGCATAGACCTCACTAGGACGTAGCCATGGAGACAGAAATTAATAATAACATAGTTCACGCGGGTGAAACCGCGAGCGGGCCGCTAGTGTTTTAATAAAAGTCGTTGTAAATTTAACTTTATGTCAAATAGGAAAATACAACAGGCAGAGATGGAATCTTGGGATTTACTGTAACACTCGCATGCATATAAAGTTCCCACAGAGAGCTCGTCATGTAGCTTTCAGAAAAACACGTGCGGATTTATTTACATTTTATATTTTAAAACTGAAGTAATAAAGAGACTTGATAGTTCAAGTCTTGTTTCGTTCTCTGCTCTTCGTGCTGCACGCGACGGTTGTAGGTTCTATGCCAGAGTAAAGTTTACATTTTTTATTAACGTTATTTTCAGTATATAACAGTGAAAACAGAAGGTACCCTAGTGCTAAGATATTTCTTTCCCCGAATATCCTGCCAAATTCTCGAACCTGACACTGTCAGTAAACTTTATAATTAACATATAAATTATTTCATTATTTTATTTTTATGTAATAGTTAACGTTTTTCAACTAATCTACGTTCAAATGTATTTTGCATATATTTTCAATTGTTTATAACAACTCGTATACTAAATATTCTAACCACGTCTCATTCTAATCGAACTGTCATCTTTTGAAGTTAAGATTTTATTTATTCCACTCAGCTCGGCTGACTCCGTAAATGATAAAAGCGTTTAGAGCATGGAAGTTTAATATGTTTTGTATGAAAGGGACTGATTTAATATTTCATTGATTTTGATGGTATTTTTAATTTTTCCCTATATTCCTCATGCTTCGTCACCTTTTAATTTACGTTAAGTGGTGTGGTACGTCTTTTATTGTTATGTACTTTTATATATTAAGTTTTACATTATTGTGCTTGTCTACCTAGTAATTTAATGGCATTAAATTTTTTATACCTTTGTATATTCCAATTATAGCATGGAAGCAGAGGGATTCTAGTGTTAAAACATTCCGCACCCCACTTTTAGCCGAACTTTCGAGACATTGTATATTTAGTTGCAGAACTTAACGCCGCACTTTGCGTTGTCACCTGAGTAAATAAATTAGAATATTAATTAATAATAAGTCACTCCCCCGAGTGAGAATTGCATTTATGATCACAGGCTTGCGCTTGTCCGCCGTGTAGGTCTCAATTACTAATTTTTGTATATAGCATAATAGTATAACAGAGAAAACTGAACCTACATGCAGTTTACTGAAAAAGACGAGTGTCAAGACACTGCACTTTCGCCCTAAATTCGGCGCGGAATAATAAATAATTTAATTAATTATACCTAATCAATCCACCGAATGGATTCGAACTCATAAGCGAAATATGAAAGATGAACTGTCTACATTCTAAAATTTAACACTATGCGAAACACATGCCAAAAAATTTAGAACTTACAGTCGTCGTCTTTAAATTAGTATACGTCAACTGATCCACTAGTACCTATTGTATCGTAAACAAATTCATAGAATATCACTAGAGAAAATTGAAAATGTAGTAAATAATTCAAGAGTGATCTTTATTTGTACGGAACTTACTTGCAATAACATTACAACAACCCTTTCCCCACACAATTCCTTTAAATCTAAGAACTCAATTTACAAACGAAATACGAATAAAAAGAACAGTATATTTGAACGTTTCATCTCGAGCTTTACCCTTTTTGTTAAAAATTCACATACAAAACGAATCCCTTATATCTTAAATATACTTATCCCCCCACTTTCATATAAACATAAAGGTTGAAGAATTACGCCGTCGTACATGGTAAAGAAAATATATTGTTTATTCATCGTCTTTCGTTGAGTTAAGGAATCTTCAGGTATGTATATTACTGAAATTCAAAAACGATATAGTACATTACCATATATGGTAATATTACCATATATGGTAATGTACGTTACGACTACGTTAATACTAAGAAAAAATTGATAAATCTTTTAACTAATTATAAATCTCTTTACGGACCTAGTGGTAAAACTGTCTTTCCACTCTCCACACATTAAAAAACATTGAATGATTTGGAAATTATTTAACTACTTTAATCTCTTTTCCAAGTACAAATTGAAACTACAACCGCCGTCGAATGTCACGGTACCGACACTATATCTTACTTTAAACCCTGAATAATATCATTTATCAATTATCCTATGATTCTTCTTTTCTCTCTCATTGCTATGATAAACAATACTTTTTTGTTTCTGTACTACACAGAAGTACCCAAATAAAGTAAGTTCGCTTTTATTGTTATAATAAAAAAAATACGAGAACACTGATTAAAGTGGAAAATACTTCAACTGAATAAAGCATTTGTTAAATATAAAAATAAAATAAACAAATGAGTTTCATTCTATACATTTTATAAATTCAAATATTATTTGTATTGGATTTTCGTTATTATTCGTCGCTGTATAATTTCCTCAAATGGGACTCGAATCCACAATCTTTCCTGTTTCTTTCTTATGAATGTTTATGATATATTAGATTTAGTTTATACACGTTTGATGATACACGTTTTATCGTAAATTCTCATATCAGTAGTGTTATCACGTTTATTTCTCGTTTATATATCGGCAGTGGAAAATCATTATAGTATTTTAGATTATATTAAAACTTGTGAAGTCAGTCAAAAATATACTTAATTTTAATAGCAATATACTATTTGGAAGGTATGTGGTAATAAATGATATTGTATTAAACTTCGACCACAAATAACCTGAGGTTAAAGTCCAAAAGCAATTTACTGTGAATGGAAAACTGAAATATATTCATCTACGTTATAATTTGAATTTTATTATAAAATTTTATATAATTTTCATAAAAACACATAATATTTTTATTATAGTATTGTTGTTATAAACATTTTTGAAGTAATGTAAAAAGCTAAAATTTTGATTGAGAAT
The DNA here is from genome assembly GCA_036379175.1 of Heliconius cydno galanthus. Taxonomy (NCBI): domain Eukaryota; kingdom Metazoa; phylum Arthropoda; class Insecta; order Lepidoptera; family Nymphalidae; genus Heliconius; species Heliconius cydno. The sequence continues at coordinate 162,154 of JAKRZM010000578.1, forward strand.
TTGACTTAATTCTTACTGGAAGAAGAAGCAGGATTTTTAGTTTTATTATTTCCATATAAAAAATGCGCCATAGTTCATCTTTACTAACTATACAATTCTTTGAACAATTTTAAGAAATATTAAAACTTTTTCACTTTTCTCTTCCAGATCTTTCGGAACCCAGCATGGCGCAAGGACACAAGCGGGAAACTGTAGATGCGACGGTTATGGGTTCTTTCCTCAATTGGGGGAACGAAATATTTAATATTTTCGTTTTCTCGTTCTGTTAACGAGGCATTGAAATCATCATGAAGTTGAGTTTCCCGACACAATACCTCAACTTCCTCCTAATGGGAAACGCAGTGTCTAAAAACTAGGTTCCCAGGTTCCTTGTGCCGGTATAAACACAGCAACAAACAGTGAAATTCAAAGTCCTGATGTCTGTTAAAGTTAATTTAATCTGACTTTAATAAGTTTCAAATATTTTAAGTATGAATAAATTCTGAGATCCTACTGAATTACTTAAGAAAGTCATAAGAAATTTTCACAATAATACAAGAATCAATTTTGGAGAGTTCTTATAACTTTTTCCTTTCAATAAATATAGTTCGTCTTAAATAAAAGTTGTAATAACTTATAAATGAAATAAAACAAAGAAATATTCCGTAGACTTTTGGTTAGTTGAAAGGTGTTAGCTTTAGCTTGGTGAGATCCATTCGATTCAATTTATTATGGGAACCTTTTGTTCTTTGCGAAAAACGGCCTATGTCGATAGGTCAAATTGACTTTTAGTGAAATGAACTAGCGAGCTAGTGTAAAGCTAGTACGAATTTTAAATAATGCATTACAGCTTACATTAGGTTCCCTCTGCCTACCCTGCTGTGTGCGGGATACAGCATGCAGCTGATTTTTTAATTGTTATCTGTTACATGGTATAGAAATCACGAAATCAATAGATAGTTCGTATAAACAACAATTAAAAGACATTTTAAGTTAGATATTTCAAATTAATTTTAGCTTGTTTCCTCTACACGGCCTTGAAATAAATGATCTTGACAGAAGGACAGACATACAGACAAATGGATGACAAAGTAATTTCATAAAGGTTCCATATCTTTCTTTTGAGGTACGGTACCCTCAAAAGTGTAAAGTTGGCACACTAAAGAGATGATCTAAGACAACTAATAAGTGACGTCACGAGAAAAAAAAACTGAAATTTGACATGTATGTTTCTAGTAGAAATAAAAACAGAAGAAATAATTTTTATATAAAGATTAATTTCCATCTAATGATCCTTGATAAGAGTACTCTTGAAAATTTCTCACATACTCAAGTCCTAAGATAAAGAAGTTACAATATTTGGCCGTGTAACTTATTGCCGCGGGCTGTTGGAACCCTTGTTGGGATGTGAAGGGACGCTACGATTTGTCCTACTTATGTTATTCTCGTATGTGATGTGATACAATGTAATTTCTTTCTTTTTTGGGAAAACTTAAGAAGTAATGTAAATAGAGGCTATTCTCTAGTTTCGTAACATTTCGAATAAAAATATTTTCAGCTTTTTTTTTCCGAATTTTCTTAGAAAATCACTTCTTTGACTTCTTTTAATCTTCTTAATTATTTATACTAACGTAAAACAAAATAAATCATATCCACGTCACAAAGACGAGGAAGAGACGAATATATTTTTTTAGAAAAATGTTCGCACTAGCATTTCATTGTCTTCGAGTTTTAGTAGCAAATGTATTTAATTAGTAATAGTAAAGGAGTAGGTACATACAACAAATTTGCCTCGTATATAGTAGAATGCGTCCAATTTGAAGTATTCGTTACCTAAAAATTTATGGAAAATTTATCTGCATCTTCTTTTCTTCTTCCTCAACTTTCTACTGCGCTATCTCCGACGTATAGCAGTGTAGGCAGAGTAATATTGTGACAAGACCCACCGTTCTCCGCCGGAGCATTTTTGAGCATTTTTCAATGATTATTGTATCTTTTACAATATGAAAGTTAATTAATTTATTCAAAAAGTTTAACATATTTCATACTAACTCTTTGTGCCCCAACGCTTGTCACTTCCACAATTTAATGACGCGGGTCCGTCTGCGTTTGACACAAATATGGGGCGAGTGGACGTGACGGTATCGGTATATTCCGTTATCGCTGTAAGATTAAATTTGAAATATGATTTTTATATAATATCTTTTATAATATTAGAAATAAATTATGTTTTGGATATTATTATATTTTCATCATGTATTTATAATAAGTGTAATTTTTATTTTTAACGATTTTTTGACTGCTTCATGTATTCGTTCTGATAATATACGCGAAATCAGCATTCAGCCTTCATTTGAAAATACCAAAATTGGTTTGACAAAATTTGCGATTTTAAAATTAAGTCAGCTTCACGCTGCATGCCGCACACAGAAGGGTAGGCAGAGGGAACCTAGTGTTTAGACACTCCGTTGCCCATTTTCCGCCAAATTTTGAATGCATTGCACCTTGATGCCTAGACATCAGAGCGAAGAAATGAAAATAATACAAATTGTAACAAATATTTCATTTCCTAGATTGGGGGGATCGAACCCACAACCAGTTTCGTTATCACACACACTTCTGCCCCTGCGCCACAACTGGCCTACATATTATACCATAATAATATAGTCTATATAAAATATTGTATTTTATATAGACTATTGACATTTTAGTCAGTGTATTAGTTAAGCTAGCAGCATAGAGCAAATTAAATCCAAACATAATTTATTTGTAAATTGATCTTGCGGCATAAGAAATAGCGGCTCGTCGTACCGTTATAATAGACTACCGTTAAATTAAACTGTCTTTGAGCCTTGAAGTTTAATTTCCTTTTAAAAGACATCACTTTAATCTTTAATCTATTAATATATCATAAGAGGAATAATTAATTAGTTATCGTTATCAGAAATCTTGGAAAATTTATGTACCTATGTCTTGTAGATTTTAGTAAAATAAACGAAACATTTCCTAAAAATATTAACATTTTTCTTTGTTATTTTCTTTATATATAAGATATTATTATAGCTGAGGAAATATGAAAGGTACAAGAATAATTTCGAAATTTATCTCTAATCCCTAGGTCCCTAGGTAAAGTATGGAAAGTGAAAAAGCGCAAGTGTTTTTTATCGCTCTTTTAAAGTAGGTACTAGAAGTTTTAAATTTTTTTTTAATTAAATTTAAAAAACAGCTATTTATGCGTGTTTTAAACGTGTATGTAATCGAAAACTATTCTTGTTAGTAATTCAAAACATCCACAAAAGATATTTGCAATTTTTCACTGTCGATACTTTACCAAAGGACCGTCATTTTAGTCGCGCCCGGCAAAACTTCAGTTACGTTGAGGAATAATGAAAAGTTAGAACTTCGGATTTTGTTGTTTTTAAAACGGTTAGAAATTTGATATTGTAACTCATTTTTACTCCATTTCAATGAATTTTTTACTTCTATTTTTTCACGTTTACAGTCGCACGCCTGTACCTACGCCACGAGTGGCCTCAGTAACTTCTATGATTGTTGAAAAAATATTTATCCCTTATCCATATTTTATATTTTCCCTTATTTAGTATTCCCCAATAAAATATAACCGTGTCAAATAAAAAAAATTGAATTACCTACACTAACTTCGAAAGCCCAGTACTACCTATACTATAAAGGTATACACACGTACACGTTGCAGTAACTTTATTTCTACTAACAACCAAGACATTCGAACTTCAAAGGCAGGGTTATTTGCTTGGCAGCTGTCAATACAATCTAGATTCCGTGACAGGAATGCTATCCTTAGGTCTTACTATTTAAACGCTACCAGACTCTGTTTTCGAATTCATGTAATTCAACCAGATGTGTTCAAAATGTCAATATTACTCAGCACCTATATATATTTGTTACTTATATATTTATCACTTACTAGTGGACCCGAGCGCGGCTACGCCCGCTTGAACTATAAGAATATTTAATAAATATATTTATGAAATTATTTTCAGTTTTCAATAGGGAAATGCGTTAAGCAAGCTCATTTTGGGTGACGTTTTCTAACAACAAACTTTGCAAATCGTTGCTTAGCAACGGTCGCATAGTGGCGGTTGTTATTAATATGACGGAATAAATTGCATGTCAAATTAATAAGTATTTTAATATATTGGTATATATCGAAAATATACAGATATGACAAAAAAAAGTATCCTATGTTCATCACGAGACCCTCAAGTATCTCTATATGAATATTTAATCACAATTAAATTAGCGGTTTGGCCCTGATTACATAAAAGACAGACAGACAGAGTTACTTTCGAATTTATAATATAAGTATGGATTGTATTAAATATATTTTTTCCTGTAACAAATTAGGTGTTAAGTGTAGTTGTGTTCACTGAGTGTATAACGCATCCGACGGCACCAAAACAAAAGCTTAACGTAGAGTTCCGCCACTCTATATGCAATGCTTCGAAAATTCAGCAAAAAACAGAGAACAAAGTCTCAACATTAGGTTCTCTCTGCCTATACCGCTATATGTGAGATACAGCGTAAAGCTGAAAAAAAAAATTCTCTCTCTTTACAAATTACTAATAGGCCTTTGACCTTTGAATAAAAAAAAATAAAGCAAGAAAATACTTTTTAGAAAGCAGTGACATCTACAATTTTCTAATAAAACATGTTAGAATGTCCCACCCACGAGTGGAATACAAAAGAACGTTGCACGTACACGCCCCAGCTTATTTGGTACAGATGGCGCTACTGAAATATTTTTTTTAGCTCCATAGACGTAAATCTTTCACCTAGTAGGATAGTCTTTAGAATTTTATTAATTAAACTATTCCTCATGCGTTACTTGTAAAAATAAGTTAAAAATCAGTCGAAAAAGTCTGAGAAAAATCAGTGGAAACGAAATATTGAATTATGATTGACTTGTTCTTGTATCTATGTTTTCAGAATATTAACCTCTTGCAATCAAGAAAGGAAACTTTATAAAAAAAAAGGCATTAAATGAAGCATTTCAATCTATTCTTTAAAGATATACATAAATGTTTCTTAATTAGTTCATTATCGAAACGTTGGATTTAGATGAAAAATAGACGGAAATATAACTGTTATCTATATATATAAATGCCTTGCCATATAAACTATTTGTATGTTTTTTGACAAACACAATATATTTCTGTCTGTTAAGTCTATTTAAAAGTACGGAGCAATATGCTTCGCAGGTTCGATAAAAGTTTCTTCCATTACAAGATTGGAAATAAACCATTAAATTACTTTTCCAATATTCTATCACGATATCTACAACGATCACGTGCAATGAAAGACCTGAGTCTTAACAGTGTTTATTAAAATTTGAGCAATTAGGTATATAATGTAAAATGATTTATTTGCGGGTACAGGTAAAAAAAAACATCTAAAATATTTTTTTCAACTTCTAAAAACGTTATATCTAAATAACTTTATTTCAGAGTTGCAGTTCATTACAGTTAAATGAAATCTGGAAAACACAAATATAAAATCGGTATTTGAGGTATTATTTAAATAAAAGCAGTTTCATTTTTAATATTTTTATTTTATTTTATCATCCATTTCAAACTACACCTTCAAAAATTATAATTGATTATAACTACGATAAGCTATAATTTTACCTAACGTACGACCCGAACCTACATACATCGTTTCATGAAAAAATTTTGACACTTCAAAACTTCCAACAGGAATTTATTATTTCTACCTTCCATTATGCACTTACTACATAAAATACAAAAGGAAATTAATATATGAACAAGAAAAAACTCGTTACAACTGTGTACTTCTATACATTATAAATGTCAAAGATGGAGAGATATTTATATAGAAGTCTAATAGAGCTTGTATACAAATAATTTTCTATTATTTGAAGATACTGTTATTCTTTATATAAGTTTATTTTACCTTGTTCATATAAAAATTATCCGCTTAGTGTTATAATTTTATATTAATATATTAAAAGTTGCACGCTTGCACAAGCTGCTTTGCGGTGGTAAAAGTACAATATCTCACGTANTATTCTTTACAGATATACATAAATGTTTTTTAATTCGTTCATTATTGAAACATTGAATTTAGATGAAAAACAAACGGAAATATAGCTGTTATCTATATAAATGCCTTGCCATATAAACTATTTGCATGTTTTTTGACAAACACAATATTTTTCTCTGTTAAGTCTATTTAAAAGTACGGAGCAATATGCTTCGTAGGTTCGATAAAAGTTTCTTCCATTACAAGACTGGGAATAAACCATTAAATTACTTTTCCAATATTCTATCACGATATCTACAACGATCCCGTGCAGTGAAAGACCTGAGTCTTAACAGTGTTTATTGAAATTTGAACAATTAGGTATGTAATGTAAAATGATTTATTTGCGGGTACAGGTAAAAAAAATTATCTAAAATATTTTTCTTCTTCTTCAACTTCTAAAAACGTTATGTCTAAATAACTTTATTTCAGAGTTGCAGTTCATTACAGTTAAATGAAATCTTCGAAACACAAATATAAAAGCGGTATTTGAGGTATTATTTAAATAAAAGCAGTTTCATTTTTAATATTTTTATTTTATTTTATCATCCATTTCAAACTACACCTTCAAAAATTATAATTGATTATAACTACGATAAGCTATAATTTTACCTAACGTACGACCCGAACCTACATACATCGTTTCATGAAAAAATTTTGACACTTCAAAACTTCCAACAGGAATTTATTATTTCTACCTTCCATTATGCACTTACTACATAAAATACAAAAGGAAATTAATATATGAACAAGAAAAAACTCGTTACAACTGTGTACTTCTATACATTATAAATGTCAAAGATGGAGAATTATTTATATAGAAGTCTAATAGAGCTTGTATACAAATAATTTTCTATTATTTGAAGATACTGTTATTCTTTATATAAGTTTATTTTACCTTGTTCATATAAAAATTATCCGCTTAGTGTTATAATTTTATATTAATATATTAAAAGTTGCACGCTTGCACAAGCTGCTTTGCGGTGGTAAAAGTACAATATCTCACGTACATTGAAATTCGCTCGTTCCTTAACTACAGTTATTACTACAGCCTATATAGTAACAAAATAAATCTGTGCAAACGTAATTTTAAGTCTCAAACATAGTTAGTTATCAAAATCAGGTACAAATTAATCGAAATTAAGTCTAAGGTAACTGAAGCATCCAGGGAAGTATATGAGATCACGTTGCAATATCGACACTGCTTTACAATTAGACATACAATTTAAAAAACTTATTTTGTTTTTTTTTTCTATTATTTGTTTGCATTAATAGGACAATTATAAATAAAATAAGTTATTTTTAATATTATATGTCTTATTATAACTAAATTGTGTCAACAAAGCGTTATTCCACATAAGATTTTACAATTACACACTAATTTTTTTGGCGTTTTATCATATCAAACTAAATCACAGAAATAACTATAAGAAATAATAGCTGACACCTTACTCCGCTGTCACTTCCATTCAAATGCCATAAATCCAAAAATCTATTTTGGGCGGTTATTTAATCATAGCAAATGAACATAACAATTATTAAACATACAAACAATCATTTAATTAATCATTGATTGATTGATTAATTCCCGCCCAAAATTACACAATGAAAACGAAGTGACAGTGACAGTTGGAAAGAACAAACTTAGCTACAGATTAAAAATACCAGGGGCCCATAAACACTTTAAGAACTACTTAAATCTAATATAACAAAAAATATAAATAAGTCAATGTGAATTTTACTTAACATGTGCATCATTTGTCTATGCTCGTAATTTAATGCCGGTGTCCAGGGTTGACTATGATAAGATTGAAAAGCTAAGTTTTATATAAATAGGTATGAAAGCCGTATCAAAATGGTATCTATTCTAATGAATACTTCCTATGCGTCTTATGTAACGTAACAAGGACTATTAAATAACTATTGTATTACAAAATGTGATTGTACTCTGTACTTAATCTAAGCTCAAATTTATGAAAAACTATTGTATTCTAAGTGCGAATGATTCGATGCTTAATATAATATTACTAACATACTGTAGATAATAAATACTTGCTTAAAACCGTAGGTGTACCCCGATTCGTGTACCAGTTTGTATTTAAATCGATACGATTTTCGTGACTTTATAGCCGATGAGTCACAGAGAAATTGATAGACAAATATGAACCTTTCGTGACAAAATATAAGATCCATAATGTTATATTTGTGATTAAATATAACCATAATGTACAAGTTTTATTTAATGAAAGTCATTTTAGTATAGTTGACCTCGTTTGGACCATTATATCGGCATATACATAAGCTTTAAGGCGTAACTAAATTAAAAAAAAAAACATAATTTAAGTTAAGCAATTTGTTTTAGGCCTTTTTACATATAGCTGCATTGATAACTATAATAACATACTAATTAAAAGTTTATATTTTTGCTTGACCTTTTAAATTATTTGACGTCGTTTGGCCAATACTTTTAGTTTATCTGTATCATTTGCGTCACGTTAAATATAAATGTTATTTATTTAAATAACTTATTTGTTATGATACGAGTAAATATAAATGTAAACAAAACTACTTCGATACACAAATGATTAATGCTAATGTTATTGTGGAACTCAATAATCGTAATAAGTAATAAGTATATGAAAAATTTATATAAGAATATAATATTACTGCGATATTGGGACTAGCATAAAAATCAGAGTGAACGATCACTTATTATTATTAAAATCAATATCAATTGTATGTTTACTGTGTTTATGGATAATACAAACATTTGGCGATATTTTCAGTATTTAAGCTTTTTTTTTTAATTTAAGCGATGAACAAGCTTTCGCTTAGAGCATTTTAATAATAAAAAGCTTTCTCGAAGAGTGATATTACACTGTTAACTGTAGACGCCCCATAGCATATAGCTACCTATACTAGTTCTTTGGTATTATTCACTGGTTTACTAAAACTATACACATACAATAAATAACTGCTATATTTACGTTTAAATGTTATTGACACAAAACTCAAAGTTAGGCGTCTTATATACACGTGGCCTTTAAGTTTACATTTTTTAAGTTTCAACTGTCCATTTGAGTTTCAACTCAAAATTTAAATGCAATAATACAAAATACATGTATTAAGAAACTTGTTATACCTTCCGGTATATAGCATCGGTAAGTCATCTCCAAAACAAAATGCGAAATCAATGTTCCCTCATTTTCTGGTTCCTTCACCATATATGGTATAACCCACAAAACAAAATACTCGAAAACCAAAGGAATTTCTCATGAATTCCTGTGAAATTGGTCATTCAAAGCATAATAGCTGGTAAAGGTGTGGATAAGGCCATATGTTCAGCGCCTCTAACTGGTAGTCGTTGGGCAGTAACGTAATGTCGCATTAGAGCTGGTACAGTGGGGAAGGCAGTGGCTGCACCACCCAGTGTGTACCCATCTGTACCACGGCATATGCGCATATGCATAAATCCACGGGTAGACCTGGAAAGAAAATAAATGTTTTTTTAATATATGGAGAGAAATTACGTAGCTTAAGTTAGGAAATTAAAAATATAATAGATATGTCAATTAAAATCAATGACTTTGTTTAAAATATTTTGATTTTTTTCTTATAAATTACATAGGTATATATATGTATTTAATGTATAAAAAAATATTATAAAAAAAATACGAGTATACAATTGCTAAGTAAAAAATACTTACTTCAAACTAAGCGAGTAGTCGTGTTTAGCGGATTCGCTGTTCCTTACAAGGAAAGCGCCCTCGTCCGCGTCTCTAAGTAAACTCTCAGCTTCCAAACGCGATAACGTTCCGTGATACCACCTACAAATATAAATTTATAAAATAAATATCACAGATAACAAATAATAAAGTTTTTGTTGAAAATGCACTAAACAAATTTCAAATATAAAGTAAAAAAAGAAAGAAAATATTATAAAGTAAAGAAATTAAATATTAATATACATAATATATTTAAAGAATTTTCTTAAGCCATTCCTTAGTTATCTTAACTATAATTAATTAATTCTCAATTTGGGTATCTATTGATAGTAGCTTATCTAACCAAATTAAGATTAAAAAGATTAAAAAAACTACTTTGATACTAAATACTTCTAAATGTAATTAATATATTTTATTTATATATATTCTTACCCTTGTCTGTCTAGTGGAAGAGTGGCATCAACCAGATCCCGTGGCGGAGCAATAGGTCCTAAGTTCAAATGCAATCCCTTAGAGCTCCCGGTGCCAGCACCGCTGTCGAAGTTCAACGTCAACTTCTCACGATGTTTCTTACCTAAAATAAGATGGTTTATAAAATATATACTTTTTAAAATATGAAACTTAAATTACTTAATTAATAAAAAATATATATAATTAGTAAATATCCACTTTCCGTCGAATACTGAATATCCCGCATATAGCAGGATAGGCAGAGGGAATTTGGGAACCTAGTGTTGCACTCCGTCCCCATAAAGACGCTTCCGTTCACCACTCCTCAAATATTAATCGAACCCACAATCCGTCGCATTTACACTCGCAGATTCGTTCCCATGCGCCATGACTGGCGTCAGTAATTAATAAATTAGTCAAAAAATATTTTTATACACAAATTAACTCAACATTATTATTATCTGAAACTCGTATTATCACGTAATAAATTCGTCGAATGAAACACTGACTCACGGTGGCTAAAACTGTATGAAATAAGAAATGTCAAAGGTTATTTAATGTCAAAATGCTACTTATCTACTCTTAACTCAAATGTACGTTTACAAATTGCCCAGTTTATATTATAAGAAAGAAAACTTCCCACAAAAAGCACTCAAGAAAATTAAATATAAGGAGGGCACAACGATCTACAGTCATATGTCTTAATCGGAATAATTTCGTACAAGTCGCTCACTCCCAGTTACAAACGATAGTCGAAGATGGAAGGAGACAGACCCTCTACAGATTTCTTTCTCACACAATTGACATGTAAAAACCTTTTGACATAATAGACTCCGGCGTAATTCGATTGGAGAGGAAGTGGATTTTGATTTTGATTTATAAGGGAAAAGTGGTATAGGATTTTTGATATAGGAAATTGTTAACCATAATATTATATTTATTCTCATTCCTTTTTCGTTTGTAAATAGATTTTGCTTCCTTATCTTAAATAAAAACAATAAAAATAAAAAATATGTCACTCACCTTGATTTAAATCTTGAACGCTTTGGCTCGAGGAAGCGTTTGACATCGCTTCTCCGAAGTCACTATTCAATTGTAGTGACTGTCCGCGTAACTTCCGTCGCAACTTAGGCATGTCAAATGGCAAAGTACGTAAATCAACTTCGGCTTCAGCACGACGTCTCCGCAACTTTGGCATGTCAAAAGGAAGATCTGAAAGATCTACAGCATCGTCCTTGCGTTCCTCCTCAGTGTTACTGTTTTTGAAGTTAATGAAAGCATTACGTGAATCCACTCCCTCTCTAGAGTGAATGGATATACCGCTGTCAGATCCCTGTATCTCCGTATCCCCAGGAGTTGAGTGTCTAAATGTAAGATTCAATAAATTTCTATTTTGTAAAGCTCGTCTTTTGGGTTTAGGTAAAATTTCTACAGTAGTTTGCAATGTTGTATTTCCTGTTTCAGCATCTTCAGGAGATACTTTTTGAGAATTATTGTTTTTATTGTTGTCGGACGTCTCTGATGCTGGTTCTTGAGAAGATTTATCTGATATAGGGCTTAAAATGTGCAACTTATTCGTGTGGTGTCCAAACCCCGATAGCTGCATATGATGAGATTTAATGAAAGGGACGTTTCCTGAATCCGAGCTATGTGAACTTAAAGACGAAGAATGACGACTTTCAGAACTGCTACTGCTACGATCCCCTTCACTATTGCTGCTCCGAAGGGATTCCATACTACCACCACTACTGCTAGTCGCCATGCTTTCTGTGCTCGAATATTTTCGCCGCGGGCGGGCAACGCCAGGCCTTCCTTTGAATTCCATTATAGGGCCGACCCCCTTTGGCCCCTTGTACCGATTCATTTCGGGTGTGTCAGAATCGGAAGTGGGTCGACCCTTAATCTCTAAAAAAATACCGTCTTTAGATTGAGCTCTTTCATCATCACCATCCCGAGATTCACGACTGGAATCTCTTAAGCGTTGACCGACATCTAGTTCAGTTGATACTGAAGCTTTGACATCTGTCATGCTTGCATCGCTACTAGTCGGCGTATCCCGCGCACGGAGGGATTTCACGGGCAATCTTAAGTCTTTTAGACGAGGATGTGCCGGTTGAGTTTGTGGCAAGTTTGGGGCACTTTTTATACTATTCATCGCCGATCCATCTTTCTGCTGAAATTTTGTCGGTAATGGTGCGGTTGATGGCGGGGAAGGTGTGTATCCACGCAACGGTAATTGTGACGTAGATGTTCGGTCTTCCTCTTCAATATGTACTTTTTCTAATTCTTCTGATAATGCTGAAGTATTACTTTCATTTTCTCTCTTTTGACGGATTGTAGGAATCTTTGAGCGCCGAACGCTATCCGTTTTCATAGTCACCTTACGGCGACCTTTATAATCTGGTTCGCTTCGCTCAACGGCTTCAAATGCGGATGATGCAGATGAAATAACCTTTCGTTCCTCAGCTTGTAACAGAGCCGGATGATTACTGACACGATCAAAGTCATCCAGGTCATCATCAGAACGGGCTATTTTACAGTCAAAGGCTGTCTCATATATCTGTCGCGTGGTCATTTCTTGTGGCCAGCGTGGCAAAGGCGCTGGCACGTAAAATACGCTACGAGAAGTATGCTCCTCTACATCTTCGGGCGCGGCGCACGCGCAGCCGGCTGCGTCGCGCCCACGACGCCTTGGCGGCATCCACGCACTCTCGCCGGACGATGATGAGGATCGCTCTAGCTCACGAAAACCATCTTCTGCCACTGAAAATCTTTTAGGCAGATTCGGTCTTTGCGCAACGTGTGGAGCGTCGAGACTTGCCGATTTTCTATATCTGGGCCCACGTGATGAGGTAGAAGAAATTGTGGGTGCTGCTGGTGGTGGAGCAGCAGTTTTAAACAAATCACCGTAATAATATGGACTTGGATTTCTACGTGGAGCGTTTGCGTAACGCGGGTCGGAGCGACCGCTGTCAGGCGAATGCAAGGACGGCGCTGTTGCAAATGGATCAAATTCACCAAATTCGTCTTCTTCCCCTTCACTTGATGATGATCTATCCTCCGAACTTGATTCTGAAACAAAAATAAATATTTAAAATAAATTATGATAAATAAAAATAAGAAAATAGATAAACTATTTCAGTCACTATAAAATTAGAATATATTTTAGAGATGAAATAAAGGTAACAAGCTAGAAACGGGTTCGCAAACGTTCCATAAGTCTGAGGCCGCAGTTAGTCTCAAGTGGCGTCGTTTAAATGAGCGTCCGGAATTGTACTTTCACGATGCTTCAAGAACGCAGTCGATCATAAAGAATGGCGAAATGTTCCCCTTTTATTATAAAAACCTGGGTAAATCTTATTGATGTTTTTCGAGTTAAGACGCTTCTTAAACTTTGAACGAATTTAATTTCTTTTAAAGTTGGCTTGAAGAATTTCAAAACATAATTTTGCCAAGAAAAGATTTGTATTACCATTTTATGAATTACGAGTATATCAACACACTGGTGTGCCGATAAAAACGTTTTGTTATATGTTTAAATGTAATTGTTTATTGAAGTATACACGTGTTTGAAGTTTCTATGCTTTACATGTTCGGTTTAACCGAAGTACCCTTACCACGCTAAGGTTAATTAATGCAATAAATCCCCTTTAACTCGTGCATACGATGCTAACGTTATTTCAAAGGCACGTAGAAATAGCCTAATGAGAATTCCTTGGTTCGCACAACAAAGGCAGTCCCTCTGAACTGAATGCATGTTGAACACAAAAAAGTCTGGATTTAAAGCCTCAAGCAGCGGCAAAAATTCACTTGCATCCTTAAATACATCTTCATAATGACATTAGAAAATTTTAGCAACAGTTGTCTGAGATGGACCTATTACTAGAGAGTTGTAACGATAGATACCCAAATACTAAAAGTGCAAATTGTCCATTACAACTGAGTGTTGTAAAGTGACGTCATTAGGTGAGGTAATTGCTTTTCCGCGTGGATGGACATGAGCCCTCACGAGTCGAAATTTGTTAAATTGCTGCGATTAACGTGTTAAATGTCGTTCTAGAACGTTTGAAGTATCTACTGTTAAAGGTGTCGGTTTAGAATTTCAATTATTTTACAATCTGCTCATTGTAGCTATTAGGCGCCTTGCCTTGCTGTTGCTGTTGAGTCACTGTTGCTAGAAATACTTATCGTCACGCAACACTTTAAACGTAGGTCAAAAAATATTATGTATCACACGCAATGAATTCTATTTGTAACAGTTATCAATATAGACAATTTTATTTTTTTTATTTTCTTTTAATAATTTTAATGGGCAAGCAATATTTTTTATAGCTTCACGCTATGTCCCGCATTAGTGACCTAGTGCTAAGACACTCTGTTTCCCGTTATCCGGCGAATTCTGGAGGAATTGCGTATTAAAGTGGCGCAAATCAACGCCACCAGAGCGAAGAAATGAAAATAACAAATATTTAATTTCTTCGAGTGGGAATCGTACCCATAACCATTTACAATCACACGCTTGGGCCTATGCCACGACTGGCCTCCGTATCAATTAGGATAATAACTATTTTTCAGTAGATAAACGACATTGCAATCACAAGCCTCTGTTTATTATTACGTCGGGACATTTTTCCCAGTCTAGACGGACGAACTAGCACAAAAAGGGCTGATTAAAAGTTGCCATTGTTGCCGATGCCTAGTGCCTAGCTTTTATTACCTCCAGCCTGATTGTAAATATTCTGCGGCTTTACTCCTTATGCTTAATTAAATATAACATGAAGAAGATTATTAAAATATTGAATTTAAAAATAATGTTTACCTCATTATTAATAGTAAAATCTATTTAAATCACTATCATCCACAAATTTATCTCAAGCCAATTCTGAATATAAGAGTTGGAAGCTATCCTGACATGGTTTACTTTTAAAAATACAAAATAACTTGAACGAGTTAATTAACCTACCCCAAGAATGTGTGTAACGAGGTGCAGTGTTAGTTTTTTCTTTTCATTACTCCATAGGACTAGATACCGCCGGGAACAATGCCGTCTACAATACAAGTCTCGACCGCGATTGTTGTAGGAGAGGAACCTTTGTACATTCTTTGGAGACGAGCCTGAACATCGCACTTAGGAATAAGACTAAGTAAACATGGACGTGATAACATTTTTAATGACTAGCTTTGAATGGGAAATTAAAATGTTTCGATTTATTATGTGAACTGAAATATTTATTCGATTTGGCCATGTTGGCTAAATTGTGCTTTAGGTTTGTAACAATTTCTTAATTGAAAATCTGAAAATAAGTTAAAATTAAAACAAAAACATGCCGATTGCCTAATGCCTAGTCTAAATGTAGTAATCGCTTTTTTACATATACCTAAGTATTTACCTAATAAAAAAATAATTCAGTACTTACCAGATTCGTAATATGGTTGGCTCCTGTGCCGGGATTGTCGTTCCTGTCTCAACGGAGCAGACGGAGCTGGTTCAGGTGGAGAATCAGCTGAACCCTCAGGTGCACTATCCGGACTTCGCCTTGACACTTCAGGTGCGGACAAATCAAAGTCCGTCCGTCTAGCTGACTCGTAATCAGCCCTTCGCCGTGCCGACTCCGCGTCGAAAGCTGGTCGTCTTCCAGAGTCAGCGTCGTATTCCCTACCGAAGTACCTCCTCGACTCGTACTCGTACGGCCTACGGGAGTCAACGTCGTAGTTGTGCCGACGGGAATCGTATCGCCATCTAGAGGTGTCTGGCGAGCGTCGCGGCTCCCGTGATCGGCGGCTTCGCTGTGGCGAGCGGCGTGCTGTGTCTCGCGGAGTGCAATATGCTTCGATAAACTCAACCTGTAACAAAATATATATTGACATGTCAATAAGTAATTGGATCTGTGTTTCTTAACTATAGAATTATGCTTATGTGTGGACTATTTACATAAATAAGGTTTTTAACCTATAGGTATGCCCGAAAACTGATATCTAGTAATCTATAATCCATACCTATATTATAAATTCGAAAGTAACTCTGTCTGTCTGTCTGTCTGTCTTTTACGCAATCAGGGCCAAAAGAGATATTTGAGGGTCTCGGAATGAACGTAGGATACTTTTTTTTCTCATATTTGTATTATTTTCGATATATACCAATATACTAAAATACTTATTAATTAGACATGCCATTTATTCCGCCATGTTAATAACCGTCGCTAAGAGCTAAGCAATGATTTGCAAAGTTTGTTGTTAGAAAACGTCACCCAAAATGAGCTGGCTTAACGCATATCTCTATTGAAAACTGAAAATAATTTCATACATATATTTAATAAATATTCGCATAGTTCAAGCGGGCGTAGCCGCGTTCGGGTCCACTAGTTTAATCATAAATATCTCAATTCAATTATTTAAAAAAAACAAACAATTTCAAATTAGTCACCTAAGACTAGAAATAATGAAGAAAAGTGAAAGCTAAACTACTAAACGGTACAGTACGCATGTAGAACAAGGGCCAACGCATACCAAGTGACTATTAGTTGGAAAAAAGCCCTTCATCATGAAGGCCGATTATGTGGCAGAGTGAAGTGGTGATAAAATGCAGCGGTCACATATCCGGCGACCGTAACGGTCGGTTAGGCGTTCTTACCCCCCGAGGGGGTGTCGTTACCCTGGACCGTTTGTGTTTATGCGAGGGAGGATAAAGAATATTATGAGATATTATACTGAAATTGACGATACTATGAGGTGATAACGTTTAAATCGCCTGTCAAATTTAGGTTCATTTTACACTTGTTCTTTGTAATTTGACATGTAAATGCTCGACTATATTATACAAATTATATATTTTCTCATATAACTTCACTTTGCCGTCAGTACACTCTTCCGTCCCGTTGAGTGGCGTAACTCAACCCCGCGTTATGCCTTGTTACCAAAGCGAGATAATAAAAAAATATTAAATGCTTCATTTCCTCGATTTGGAATCGATCCCGCAACCTGCCGCTGTTTCATCTAAATATAAAAAACAAGGATATTTTTTATTTTTTTATCTTAAAAAAACTATACTTCCTTGTATTGAAAAAGCTTCATATCCCAACTTCATATGCCTACGTGTTGCGTATATGATTATATCAGCTTTACTTAATAAGGTAAAGGTTGTTCACGGTATTAGACCCGATGATGAGTTCCCACTTCCGCGCCTGGGGGTACGAAGGGTACTAAGCTCTCATTAAGGGTGAATTTAGGATTTAACAGTATTCAATCTCGAGATATCTTTACGTAAATACGACGGAATACAATAAAGGGTGTAGATTATATATTTACATTACTCGTTTGCGTAATTTCTCGTAAAGAATTATAATTTTATACAACTTTTGCTTACAAAAATGTACTTTAACACGTTGACTGCGAGACCTATTTTTGAGAACTTTCAGTTGATGTGGTTGAGGTCTTTACGACCTCATACATAGGTAACATAATGCGCACTGGCGTGAGGTTTGTATATTATGAGGCCTCAAAGAATTATCGTAGTTTCAAAAAATATTAACTTTCACAAAATAAAATGACTTTTAACTGTAGGCACATAGCAGGGGTGATTCAAAAAAATAAACAAGCTGATTTCGAAGCTAGCTCCAGGCCTGTTCTTTATGCAAACTTCACCAATGAGCTCGGGCTAGGGCTGTCCTCATCTGGCGCATTGTTTGACGATTCCTTCATACGCATGAAAATTTATTTACATAATTAAACATCGGCCGCACAACCCTCGTTTTGATTTGCGATGTCTACGAGATTTTGTTCGTAATTTGCATATTTCGTTTCGGAGCTTAATTAGTTTCGGTTAAAAAGCATTACTTATTCACAATAAATTTAACTTTTATTTCAGGGGAACAAGCATGTGACTGTAAATACTACAGGTAGTGGGTTCGAATCCCGCTCGAGGAAATGAAATATTTAATTATTTCCTTTTTTCGCTTTGGTAACGAGATAGAGGCGATGCAATATGTAATGCCTTGAGAATTCCGCTGAAAGTGGAGAGCGGAGTGTCTTAACATTAGGCTACCTACCTTCCTACATGTGGGATAAAGACTACCGAACTATAATAACAACATTGACTCATTCCCTACTCCAAGTTGTTTATCTAAAGATACACTGATAGTATATCTTATTGATACCAGAAATATAATATACATGTAGTTACTAGGTAGGACCTATATATGAAACATACAGTGTAGAAATGCATATAAGGTATTATGCCATTTCTTTTAGACTAAAGTGGCGTAAGAACCCAAGAGTGTAACCGTAAATCGACGGCACTGGCACCAAGGGAAACGCCTCAACACTATACCTTCAAAAATTCCAGTGAAAATGGAGAATAGAGTGTCCTAACACTATGTTCCCTCTACCTACTCTGTTATATACCTAAAGCTTCCTTCCGTTTTATATTTATCAATTCAAATCAATAGCTACCTACTGAGTCAAAAGGGGGTGATTTGAAAGGGATTGAATCTGTTCAAGCACACATGTTCACTTCTGGTCATTCATCATTCGTATCGAATAATGGGAAGTAAACTATAGCCCACTTCCTCGACGGCTACATATAATACTTAATAGTTGACTTCCTGTTCTGCGCGTACATGGTTAATATAAGCGAATCAAGGTTTTGTATGTGCTGTAATTGGATTTGGTTTGCGGTAAGGTTTTTTGTGACTTTTACTTTCATTGGAAAACCAATATATTAAAAAACAAATATTTATATATTTTTTCACTCAGTATCCTGTACGTAGGAGGTTAGGTAGAGAGAACTTAGTAACGTAGTGTTAAGACAATCGGTTCCCATTATGACACTACCGTTCCCTACTTTCCGCAATTCAGGGTGCATTGTGTGTTGAGTGACAGATGTCAACGCCGCTCTTTTGCCTTTTTACCAGAGCGGAGGAAATGGAATAGGTATAAAATAAAATATTTCATTTCCTAGGGTGGGAATCGAACCCACAACTAGTTGCTCACGTAAAAATACACACAGAAAAAAAATTGGGAAACTAAGAAAAATTAAAGGATAATACAAATTTTTTATCAAATATATCAAATATAAAACATACGATGGAAATTTTGAATTTGATAAGATGTCGGCACGCGTGACTTGCTTAATCAATTCTGTTGTAAAATAACTCTTGCGAAAATTATATATCTACAAGAAAGATATAACATACAAATGAAACAGCCTTGATATGTTATTTTTATAATTATAATTCATTACCAGATTATATTTTGCGTGTGTGCGTTTTAAACGATGATTATTTATGTAATCTTCATGTTATCTTACAGCTTTATGCCGGCTGTAGGCCTAGTGTTGAGACACTCCGCTCCCAACTTTCCGCAGAATTCTAGAAGACTCCATAACGAAGAAAAAAAAAAATTTAATTTCCTCAAGTGGGGATCGAACCCATAACCAGTAAACGTGACTGGTGCCCCTGCGCAAATAATAATTTACATAAATATAGAGAAAGTACAATTCCGGGTTCGCTCGCAATGAGTAATATCATCAGAATGGAGGATATGGGACAAGAAGTAGTCTACAGACGGCCACATGAGTCAGCCCCGTTTATAAATACCGGAGACACGCCTCCTGGCTGGCCAGCCTAAAATAGTGCACTGCAGTGTCGTATAACATAAATATTGAATGCTTCTTTGATCAGTCATCGCGATTGTATGGAAAAATCTTATGAGATAAATCTGTAATGGTTGTAATAATTTAAAATGATAATAATATATTTATTTTACAATGCGTGTACTTAAGATAAGCTCAGAATAAACTGTAATAAAATTTTAATGTTTGTTTTGTTTTTTTCAGTTTCACGCTTTATCACGCATATTAGAGGGTAGGCAGAGGGAACCTACTGTTAAGAACCTTCCAAACTTACCCCTGAAGTTTTGCTTGTGCTTATACACGCGACGTTTGTGGGAATCGAATCTACAACCATCGCGTGCACTTGCGCCATTACGGTTTCATTTGTTTATGTTTAAAAATACTTTAAAACAATAATGATGATTCATTTAAATCTTCATAATTTAAGATACCAATGTGGGTATGCACTTGAAGACGAGATCACGAGATGACTAACCAGTATGAACGTCCGAACATTGTTTACAAAAACATTGAATAAAACGAATAACATTTGTTTTTACTATCAGCGACTACACTATACTAGGTAGATAATTCAAAAAAGAAATTAAATTAAATCAGCTTCACGCTGTATCCCGCGCAGAGCAGGTTACGCAGAGGGAACCTAACTAAACTAAACTTTTCAGTGGCGGAACTGAACACCGCAATTCCATATATATTAATGAAGCCAATTCATTAAACAATATCTAGACGTTATAAAATGAAAAAAACAATTATAATTTCCTATTTTCTTTATATACCTATGTTTATTGAAAATAATTGAATTCAGGATAGAATAAAAAGAAAAGGCTTTGCAGCATTTGCAATTGGCGTGGCCAGTCCTACAGCTAGGTCGTCTCGTCACGTTCCGCAAACCTGGGGCCAAACAGGTTCCATACAACCAAGTCAAACACTGTCTTTTATTCTTTTCACTTTCGTAAGCCTCGCGAACGTGTTATTCAATTATTCTCAGTATTGGCACAAAGCCCTAATATTTATAGTGTTTCTTTAATTTTCTATATCTATCTATTTTTTGTAGTTTCCAAGCTATTTTTCTGTTTCCTTTTCTATGTTTTGTGCAGTAAAGTGCAATATTTTTATTATTTCCTGATAAGAACAAGCGATAATTGTGATAGAATGTTCATATACTTTCTTTACTTTGAAGTATACAATCGTTTTTCGTCCTTATCTTGTAATTTATCTTTGCAGGAGACCATAATTAATATATCACTGTAACATACATCCTGTGAAGTGCATTTATTTAAACGTAGTTATTATGATTATTTTTTAAGCTTCAAGCTGTATCCCGCACACATCAGGATAGGCAGAGGAAACCAAGTGTTAAGGCACTTTACACTTTCCGCAGAAGTCTGGAGGTATTTCCGTTGATAGACAGAACCCAACCCCGCAATTTACCTCTACATCAGTACGAAGAAAGGAAAATATCAAATATTTCACATCCTCAAGTAGAAATCAAACTCACAACTGTCGCGTTTAAAATCTCATATATCTATATAAGATTTATATATTTTATATAGAAAATTAATAATAATTTACAAGAAATTAAGTGTTAATTAAACAAGATTTTCAAGTGCGATGCCCTTTAAAATAATGCGTTGAGAATTTCTTCCATAATTGCTCTCTTCATTTGAAGCATTTGTGAAGGTCTACTTAAGAAGACCCTCGGCCCTCCAGGCGATTTGGACTGGCAACTTAGTAATTAAGCTTATTTCCCGTCTCCGCTTGTTTTGTTATTTGCGACAATTGTGTCTAATTTTGTCACGTAACCAATCTTAGGTACGTTCTTAGAATTTCCTTTGGATATTACTTTGTTTTTAAAAGTTAAATAGAATTTTATTTAAATAATGACTATAGGAGTCGAGCACAAGCGCGTGACTGTAAGCGCGACAGGTTGTGGGTTCGATTCCCATTTGAGGAAATGCAATATTCAATATATTTATTTCCTCGCTCTTAGAACAAGGCAATGCGCGTAAAGCTCCCCTCAACAAGCAATGCCTCCACAATTCGACGGGGTGAGGGACGGAAGTATCTTAATGGGTACAGAGTTAAGACACTATGACACTTACTCTCACACAAGGTTCCCATGTTCCCTCTGCCTACTCCGCAACGTTCAGTATAGAGGATGAAGATCTAAAACCTCATAAAGGTACATAAGATTTAAAACACCAAATAGCCGCTAGCTCTTACATCAACTTTCGTGAATCGACTTTTATGGAGTTCCATAGCTCCAGCATCATTGTCCATACAATATACATAGACCTCTGCTTATTCATATTTTTTTAATCTGTCTGGCCTACGTTTTTTGTGAATGCCGTCTGGTAAATTCTCAGCTGCTTGACGGATGACAGGATTGTAAATAGTTTTTGCAGATCGAAGAACTTTTAACTATAGGATCGTGAAAAAAAATATTTCTTACTTATGTTAGAATACAAGTTAGTTTATCAAATACCTAAAACAAATTTGTCAAACGCAAACTAAATCTTGAAAATGCATAAAACTTGTACTTGTACTCTTATTTCCACGATTCAAATAAAAGATTGCGTGGAGGACGAGCAAACTTTGCTCTCTGGACTTGTAACTAAGTTAAGTCAACCCCTGGGATACCCTGGGGCTAAGGTTCTAATCAATATCAACTACTGTTTCGATTTAATCTCCAACTTTTTCTTCTGTTCTGTTACAAAGATAATCCTACGAACTTATAGGGAGGTTACAGAGTTATTTTTAAAAATAAAATCAGCTTCACGCTGTTTCCCGTATACAGCAGGGTAAGTAGAGGGAACCTAGTGTTAAGACACTCCGTTCTCTCCACTTTCTGCCGAATTCCAGAGGCATTGCGTGTATTTCTGTATGGCCCATTATATTCCAATATTTTTATCTGTATGTAAAACATTTAGCAATCCAAATTTAACTTAAATATTTATAGATCCAGTTTATTTGACGAAATAAAGTTCGATTTTGTCACGTTCAACAAAATTTTTGTATGATTCATCATTGCGTTTTATAGTGAAGTAGGTAGAACCTGCTTAGTTCCTATTCAGCATAAATGGCTAAACCTGGCTTCTTCGTTAATGTAAAATATATCACCTTCACGCTGTATCCCGCAAACAGCAGGCAGAGGGAAACTAGTGTTGAGACACTCCGTTCCCCATTTATAATATACATTTGTTACATAAGCGATTTTAATATATAAATGAATTATATTCGTATTATACATTATACATTAATTAAAGCAAGTATATAAAATAGTTTTATATAATAAAGTGAATGCTATTAGGAAGGCGATGCAATAACTTACCACATGAACTACCAAAATCCACTGAGCTATCTGTCTCATTTTAGACATTAGTTTCTTGTTAGACGGCATTATCACTACACTCTCCTTATATTATAATATAATGATAAATATAAATATAATAAACGTAAACTATTCACATATAGCTAGCTAACCGATCAACTATCGACCGTTTCACTAGTGACACGCACACACTAGAACTACTAACACTTTCACACAAGTCCTTATAATAACTAAAAACACGGGTTCCTATTAATATTACGATTAACCTCGTCGATTGTTTTGGGAACCTGGAATTAACCCTAAAACACTCTCTGTCTTGGGTACCTAGTGGTTACTTGACGAGTTCAACTATAGACTGACAACACAGCTCAAACACTACGCGAATGTGTAAAACGGTGACTCATCGCCCCGCATACTGTTTACCGAGGCTTGAGTCATCGCGCGGCGGAACGAACCGCTCAGCGTTACAGCGCTTGGTCCGTTGCCATTGTAAACACAACACACAACGCACTAACTTCCAAAAGCGCTAAAGCGCTGTTTTATTCGAAATCGACTCCATTAATACCGAGGTGCCGCACGTGTCCCAAAATTCATTGTACAATTATAGAACGTATTGCGTTTAAATAGAATATAAAATCGCGTGTTTATTAATAGGTGGGTACCCAAACGTAAACTTTCGCGTTTGAATTTCAACTTGTTATGTTAGATTACGAGCTCGACTAGGTCGAATGCCGTTTTGAGGTCGTCGAGGTAGATGCGAGATATATTTGAGGTATTTATTTGAGGTATTTATTTGCAGCGATAACTGAGACAGATCAGCGTGAGTAATTTAGTTCTACGAGGAATGCCTGAGTGTTTGAATGTATAATTGAAAATAATTATAAACCGGTTCACGAAATTTATAGGTAGGTAGGTGGCGTTTCGAAACCGTTTAGTGCGTCGTAATTCACGTTAATGTTTTAATACTATGTGCTATAATTATAATATTATATGTATTAATATCTTATATAATTTGTAATAGTTTATTATTTAATAAATATATTTAAAAAAAAACTATAATAGTTTCTCAGTAATAATATTATTAACATAAAATATAAATTATACAGTACTTATATTACATAAAATAATATAAAGAGGACATTTTTAAAGTTTGCAATCTGGTCTGGTCTCGATCCCTTGAGAACCAAAATTTATCGGAACATCCCCGAAAGGAATCTTGAGTCTAGAACGCTATACATGTGACAGACATACAATTTTATTATTAACATTTATAAGTATATTTTTTCAAATACTTCTATATATATTCGAAATAAGTATTTTTATTTCCTAAGTGTGACTGTAATAACACTTTAAAAATNGTACTTATATTACATAATAATATAAAGAGGACATTTTTAAAGTCTGCAATCTGGTCTGGTCTCGATCCCTTGAGAACCAAAATTTATCGGAACATCTCCGAAAGGAATCTTGAGTCTAGAACGCTATACATGTGACAGACATACAATTTTATTATTAACATTTATAAGTATATTTTTTCAAATACTTCTATATATATTCGAAATAAGTATTTTTATTTCCTAAGTGTGACTGTAATAACACTTTAAAAATATTATTATTTTTTTTTCAATTTTACGTTGTACCCGCATATAAACAGGATAAGAAGACTGATCTCTCCAGTGTTAAGACATAAGAGCGAAAAAATGAAAATATTAAATAT
This sequence comes from Heliconius cydno galanthus, assembly GCA_036379175.1. NCBI lineage: Eukaryota > Metazoa > Arthropoda > Insecta > Lepidoptera > Nymphalidae > Heliconius > Heliconius cydno. Next base: position 187,065 of record JAKRZM010000578.1, read on the forward strand.
TTCATTTCCTCTAATGGGAATCGAACCCATAACCTGTCATCTGGCGTCTATATACGTAACTTAAGTAACTATTACATAAGTAATATTTGTTAAGATAATATCGTCAGTTCAATAATATGTTTATAATAGCTCTAGCATTATGTCACAGCAAATGCGCAGTTGTACTATGAATTTTGTAAGTTTTCCCTTCCGTGTTTCTATACGAAGTGTGTATAAATTACGATTCTATTTCGGTTATATGTTAATATATATATATATATATATAGTTTTTATTTTCAATATATGTTTTATAACGTAACATAAAGAAGATTAGCTGACATAGCCATAGAGAGTGGGTGGTGGTCATTCCCATGCCAGTAATTTTACTTAATTATGAACATTTTCAGATTTGCCTCAAAAAAACAACGTTTATAATATATCTGTTCAAAGCTAAAATCCGGACACCTCCCAGAAAATAACTCTAGATACGCCCATGAGTGGTATAAGGAAAATTAAATGTTAAAATTCTCCGTTCTCCACTTACACCTAGATTAGTATATTATACGTGTTCAGAGAAATATAGCACATTTCGCAATTTAAATATCAAATATGTAATTTTAGATGTCTATTACCATTTTTAAGTACCCTACCTATTATGTACTATGGCAGCATAAATAATTACTGCAATATTTTTTATTTTATTTATCGGATCATCATTTTTATGAAATCATTTTTTTATTTATTTATGGTATACTTTCAACATTTGTGGACCGGAACGTGGGCAGATACAAACAAGATTTCACAAATTATATTTTAGGGTTCCATTGCTAAATATTAAAAAACAAAATTTTCATAACGAAATCTTTCTATAATAGACCTAGGCCTATTAAAAAAAATTGGTATGTTTATATATTGGACTAACGGAACTAAATGGAACTAACGATTTAGTCGATTGAAATATCCAAAAACATTTTTGCACTATGTAATTATAAATCTAAGAAACGCAATTGACTGCTATATAACCTGGTTTAATACATAAAATGCATATCAAATAAGATTATAAGTGTTAAGCGTAATGAATTTTTGAATCGTCATAAAAGCATTGCAAATTGTCACCGAACAGTGACGTAAGTATGTAATATTACGTAGAAAAACGCTATATTATGTGTAATTTCTAATATTTTTTGACGTCATATTGTCTTAGAAATTAATAAACGTCAGCTGCGTGCACGAAAATCATGACTAATTGTCACGTTCCCCCTGAGCCGGGTGTGCAAGCGAGAGCGCGGAACAAACGATAGAGAGGAACGATCAGCCTAAGCGGCATGTGACGCATCTACCCTAATATGTAATTAGTTAGAAATAGAAAACTATTACTTATAATCTGTATAATTTAAGTCCAAAAATATTTCTATGAACGAGTGCAAATAAATGTTAATTTATCGAAATAATTGTAATGTTCAATTAATTCTTTTATTATACTAAATAATGATACCTCTGTGATAATAATTGAATACAATTCATAAATTTATAATTTTTTATCAGTGTTTTCTTATGACGTTATCGCATAAAATTATCGTCTGTAAATCGACTTTGCAGACAACCAGTTATTCTTTGATTGCATAGAATAATATAGTACATCTAAATAAATATTAATTAAAAATTATATGACAACAAGTCTTTCGAAGGAATGGTTCTTCTAAGCATATTTACTTGGTACCTAATGTACTTTCATATTATATTAGCAATATTTTTTTAAAATATTTCTTATAATTTATCAAACTGTATACTCATGTCACAAAATCCCTTATACAGATTTCTTTCTAAATAACAATCTCCAAAAAAGGGTAGTGAGACCAACGTTGCAGATGATCTAAGAACGGGTGAATGCACTTCAAAATCTGCGAATGACGCCATCTTCGCACATATGAATACTAACTTTTTTCATGTGCTCATAATATGTAATTAAAAGTTTATTCAATGTTTGTTTACCTCTGGAATACAATACTTGAATAATCATGATTTATGAGGGCGACAGGTTCGATTCCCATTCGAGGAAATGAAATATTTATGCCTGCTAGGTGTAGCGTAATAAAAAAAGTAATAAATAATGGTAGCAACAATATCATTCTTGAATGTAGATATGTCATAATTAATAAACATCTATATAGCTGATATATCAATAACATAATATAGTTTTGGCACATACATTTATTTGGAAGGAGGAACCTTGATGGTAACTTCCTCATTGTCATAGAGAAATCTAGCAGGCAGTTTTTTATATGGACAATACAGGTTTAACAAATAATGTTTTCATACCATATCATTATAATCGTATATACTATAACGCTTAGTTATTAATTAAGAATTCATTAAAAAGTTTTAATTTGTGTCCAATTTAAATACTAAACCTATTAAAACCAAGGTCTTGATGTGAATACGAAATCAGAACAATCTTCGCCAAGCGGGCCAAGGACTTACGCGGTAAACACGATGTAGAGCCAAAGATGAAAACGATAGTGACAGTGTTTCATATTTCTTTTTTCATATAATATTAGAAAAATATGATGATGGTATGTCTGTCACGACGCAGTTGCCTTGGTAATGTAAGTTAGTACAATTTTTCTTTGAATGTGAGAAAAATAAGGCGTAGTGTACAGTACGGTCGATGAGTTGTGGGCATCCTGACATTAGGTTTGCTGAACTTCTGCCCATTTGGAAAGAAAATTCAACTGATTTTGTACTAGGAGTTAATATTTTCCTACTTAGAATTGTCATTAATGAAAAAAAAAATTTTGTATGATAAAATTAAAATTAAAATCTATGTTTCGTGATTCATATGTCTGTATATAAATATAATATTTGCATAGTTAAAGTAATTGTTCTAGAGCGATATATCAAAATGTTATCACATAGCGAAAAATAATTATCTAAGAATAGATATGTACATACATATGTGTAATTATGTATATATATAATTTCCTTATTTACTGAGTGCCTTAATACTAGGTTACCTCTGCCTACTCTGCTGTGTGCGGGAAATAGCTAGAAACTGAAAAAAATATACTGTACGCAACCTACTAAGTATTTGTATAGTATATTTAAAATTTTATACTCTACGATTTTAATTAAAAATAATTATTTATTCACATGCTATAATGTAAGAAGAAAACAAGGACAAGACGTAGCGATGATTCACAAGACAATACAATTGTCAAAATGGCATTGATAAATTAAATATTTAATTTAATATTATACCAGAGTAAATTAGGCGATTGATAACGAATTACTGATATGACTCACATATTAATTCTTTTGTGCGCAAAAATGTAGTGCTAGTATCTATATATGTATTTGGTATTATTTTAAAATTTTATAAAATTTTATTGCTCTTATATCTTTTTTTATCTTCTCACCTGCATTTTTTCTAAGTAGATAAAGTTAGGCTTAGGCTTAAGCTGAATCTGCTCTGGGAATTAAAATATTTTTTTATGTTCTGGGAATATTTTTTAAATTTTCTTGTTCTAGTAATTGGTCGCCACTTAACTTTCAATGTCTAAAGAATTCCGCGGCAAGTGGGAAACATAAATTTCTCTTATGAGAATGGAGAGTTCTCTCTTCTTCTTCTCTTCTTCTCTCTCTCGAGATTTTTTAATTATATAAATATTCGACTATATAAAATTTGTCGCCATTATAACAAGGTTACTTCAGCTGTTACTACTATTATTATAATTTTTTTTAAAACAATATTCTTACTTGTATTGAAATTTCAATTACTACTTACAATACAGCCTTCAATCCCACAATCAAGTTATTCAAGTGTTGTTAACAATTTCTCGATTATTCAAACTGAAAACCTCTTCAGCATGACCTTTAGATATTGCATACAAAGCAAAATTTGAGATTTAGGTCTAGAGCTTAAATTTTAATATTATTTTATTGTTTGCTTAGTTTTTGTGTTAAGAATAAGTTAAAAATGAAAAAAAAATTAAACCAGCTCCACGCCGTAGCAGGGTAGGCAGTAGAAACCTAATGTTAACACACTCCGTTCTCCACTCTCCGCCGAATTCTTGAGGCTCAACACCAGAGCGAAAATATGAAAGTATACATTTAAATAAATATTTCATTTCCTCGACTGGGGATCGAACCCACATATAGTCTCGCGTACAGTTACACTTTGAGCCTGTGCATCACTACTGAGCTGAGAGCTCTAAGAATAAGCTGGTTGCTAAAATTATTCAACAAAAATTTAAAAAAAACATACAGTCGAATTGATAACCTCCTTTTCTTACAGAAGTCGGTTAAAAAAATAGTTTTATTAAGTGTATTTTATTTACGCCACATAAAAACATGTCACGTATTTGACATAAAGCTTAAAAAAACATACTTTATATTTGTCAAAGACATTTACTAAGCTCCTGTACTTTATATTACACCGCAACATTTAGTCATTATTTTCCCAAAAAATTAGTAATAAAAAAATGATTCACACACTCCCGTGTTACCCGCCGGGTCATATGGACAGACTCACGTGGAATTATGAGTCACTTTTGGCCACAGGTGTTAGGTACGGTACGATGTTTTTGTCAGTCATGCCCAAATGTGAATATATGGGGGAACCGCCATAGAAAAACATATGGACTATTATAGTGGGCTTCTTGATGAATAAAAATTTTATTTTTATAATGTATTCGACGTCATGGTGACGTAGTTGGTATGTGTAACAGAATGTAATTTTGCTTTTTAGAGAAAGTAAAGCGTTAAATTTAGTTACACGGCACGAATAGAACAAAACAGAATGAGTTATCCTTATGCTGTAAAGAGAAAGTAAATAATAATAATAATAATTTTATTTTCTAAGACTTTACGCGTTGGACCTGGTGGGCTTAAAGTTTTTACGTTAATTATTATAGTTGTTAGTTAACTAGTTAGAATATAGTATATTAGTCTACATCTCTAATATTATTTTTATTGTCATTAGATCCTTTTTTACGACCTATAGGTATATAGTTAAACAATTATTACTTTTGTATTAAACAATATCATGAAGCTAGAAAACATGAGATCTAGTACACACCAACACAAGGAGTTTAGTTTAATGTTACCAACTTTATGTCACGTTTGAAGTATTTTAATTATGAATACCTCCACAAAGTGTGGTATTACAATGTAGTGTTTTAATTTAGCCACTGATTAAAGAAGGGAAGTAAAAGCGCAGTGCAGTGCTTATTCTCTGCAATTATTTTACTTAACTTACTTACGTCTGACTTAACCATGCATTTAAATCTGGTGCAATTATCAAAATAAAAAGATAAGTAAGCAAATAATAACATTAAGATAAGTAAAACAATGAATAGTTTATAAAAATAACAATATTATTAATTTTTATATAAATCTTCAATGATTCACAGTTTATTCTTTAATACTAAAAGATCTGTAGATATAATATTCATTCAAATCCATTTCTCAGCATTTTTAAAAGAACTTAATTCTATTATTACAACTAAGATAATCATAATACTTTTTACGCCTCATACAAAAGAAATGTATACAATTTTATCTTTTACAAGTAAGAATATCTATCCATACTTAACCATTCCACCCCTATTAAGTGCATTGTTACTGAAAGGGTCCATTATCAGGCGCCGGTGTCGTTTCTATAGCATTATATGATAACAATTTCATAAAAATATGCGGACACGTCATTTTGACATGTATTACTAGTTTTGTGACGCACGCTCTTTTGACACACTCGAACCATCCTTCGATTTCAGTGAGGGGTTTCCTCTTTGATGATTTCATTCTTAAACAATGTTGACTCGGAGGTTATTAATTAATATAATAATACTATGACTGGGAACAATAGCATCAAAATAAATTTATTTCATTGTAATGTCGTATTAAACGTTGGAATTTTATACTTTGGGTTTTTACTAGATTGCTGTTAATGTTGAAAATATGTCATATGGGCTCTTTCTCTAAAGGTACTATATACTTTTATTATAAGACTAAATCATCCTATTTTTTTCATTTTTGTAGCATTTGTTGAACGTGGGCAGCCAAACTGACATTCGAATCCAAATTTTGCTGCTCTTCCCTTTCTGTCAAAAAAAGTTATTTTTGGCATTTACCAGATGCTTGTGACTCCCACACATGTTTTCCATTCCAAAACAGGGTAAACCTTACGTTATTATAATATACTAACGTCCCAAACGTGGCTTCGCCCGCTTGAACTATACTTACTTATAGCCAAATTATATATTTTTTATTGCATGAATTGTAGCCTATGTGTTATCCTGATATATGAGCTATATTATTATAAAGTTTCATCTTAATTCGTTTAGTTGATTTTGCGTGAAAGTGGAACAAACATCAATTTTCATAAACTTTTACATTTACAATATTAGCAGGATGGCGACTTCAATGCGTATTAACAGAACAGATATTGATGTTCACTGTAATCGAACCTATTAATTACTTTTGAATTAATTAACCATCTCACTAACAACAAGATTACAGGGCACTTATTTTGGAAACATTATTGCATTTTTAAGGAACAAATTATACATATGAATATAATATTATTTTTCCTGTCTGTGTGTACATATACCTAATATAAACTGAAGCACTTTCACTAATCTATTCATAGCATAACAACTTTAAAAAAAACTGTTGACACCTACGCCAAATGAATATAGTATTCAAAACGCGTTTGTAATGCACTATTCAATCAGTGACACACCCCCATTGTTTGTATTATGAAGCTATAAGGGTCGCCTCTGATTGACACATCAAACGCGAAGCTATTTTTTATTTATTTTACTTCAAAACTTAAAATTATAGTTATACTAGCGGCCCGTCCGCGGCTTCGCCTGCGTGAACTACGTTATTATTAATTTCTGTCTCCATGAGTACCTACGTCCTATAAGTAACTCCTATGCAAAATTTCAGACTCCTAGCACATGTAGTTTCCGAGATTTCGTGATGAGTGAGTGACCTTTCGATTTTATATATATAGATTAATAGTTTAAAAAACGAAAAGCACGATTTTTTCAAAAGAAAACATTAATAAAACGAATATAATGAGAATAAAGTCAATATGTTAACTAGATGACAGTCCAAGGTCCATCATCTTTCAATTCCATCATCAGACCAGCTGGGTAATTACCAAGTTTAATGATGATGAAAGAAATACAAGCGCATGTAACTCAGATTCCTGTTGAGTTAAATTAAAATTAAATTTTAATAATTTTAAACTTAAAATAGATACAACTTTAAGCTCTACAAATATCTAAATGCAAGAAAACCGCTACTTGAGTTGAAGTTGTGTAACTTTAAGCTTACCTAATGTACGGCGAGCCTTACCAGCAGGGATGGAACCTGACTCATATCCTGACTCATGAGGGGCTATCACACGCAATAGTGATTAATACAATGACTTATTGCATTGTATCGTTAATTGTATAATAATGTATGAGAAATTGTTCTCATATATATTCTGAGCACACTGGTCAATTGGAGCAAATGTTTATAGATTTGTTATTCATTATTATTTATATGGAGAATGTTTTATTATAGAAAAATAGTTGTTGTTGAGTATTTTACCGCTTTGATGTCTTAAAAATTGATTAAAAAGTGGAGAACAGAGTGTTTTGTGAACAGACAGAGAGAGAAGCTAGTGCTAAGACACTCCACTTACTGCCCAATTCTGAAACTCAACGTCGAGCTTTTACCACGTCACCAGAGCGAGAAAAAGAAAACATTAAATATTTAATTTTTGTCACGTGGAAATCGAACCTACAACCTGTCGCCTTTACAGTCACACGCTTGTGCCTTAGCACCACGATTGGACCACAGCTGATAATAAAGTCAAAAAGTAAAGTCAAAGTTAGATAATACCATTGTAATATATCCATACCTATATTATAAATTCGAAAGTATCTCTGTCTGTCTGTCTTTTACGCAATCAGGGCCAAACCGCTAATTTAATTGTGATAAAATACTCATATAGAGATACTTGAGGGTCTCGGGATGAACATAGGACACTTTTTTTTCTCATATTTGAAATATTTTCGATATATACCGATTTATTAAAATACTTATTAATTTGACATGCAATTTATTCCGCCATGTTTATATCAACCGCCGTTGCTAGGCAACGATTTGCAAAGTTTGTTGTTAGAAAACGTCACTCAAAATGAGCTTGCTTAACGCATATCTCTATTGAAAACTGAAAATAATTTCATAAATATATTTAATAAATATTCGTATAGTACAAGCGGGCGTAGCCGCATTCGGGTCCACTATTATACTATAAATAACACTTCGTCTCAAATAGACGAATTCTCCGAACAGAATGACCGGTGCGTATCAAGCAGCAGGATGTGCCGTGTAACTTATATCACATTCTTTGGAACTTACCATATACCTACTTAAATATATGAATCAGAACTTAAAAAGGATATGGTTAAGCTCTTGGACGAGTGACCGAGTTGGTTGCCCGTATAGGATTGTGGAAGACGAAATAGCTTTTAGTTTTAAGTGAATATTATATTTATATTTGTTAATGTTATTTATTTTATATAAAAAAATAGTTAAAAAGTCTGCTGTCTATGGCTGAATGAACTATTTTCACATTTCCTCTGGCAAAAAGAAGAAGCGTGGCGTTGAGTTTTGCCAATCTACGTGAAAATTGGGTGGAATGTGTGGAATGAAGCGTCTTAACTAATTTTCCTTCCTATCCTGTAAATGCATATACTGAATGCAGCATGAAGCCAAAAAAATGAAAAACGTTATACCATAGCACTAAGTTCTTAGAATAAATCATATCAGCTTCACGCCGTATCCCGCACATAGCAGGATAACCAGAGGGAACCTAGTGTTAAGACACTCCGTTCCCCACTTACAGCCGAATTCTGGGGCCATTGCGTGTTGAGTGGCAGAACTCAACGCCGCGCTTTACCTGACACCAGAAAAAAAAAAATTCAGTCAGTATTACAGTCACACTGCCCTGCGCCACGACTGGCCTCAATTTGATAGATATTAGCTATATATTTACATACTAACGATTTATCTATACAATAAGTATATAGCTTTCAAAGACACATCTAATTGAATTCTTACTATGAATACAAAGTAACGTTGACTTTGTTTCACGTACAGATAATCTGCCTCATATAATTTAAGCTGTATTTAGTACTCATTTCTATTAAAGTATTATAAGAGGTATTTGATTAAGAATCTTATAGATCTCTTTCTCTTATTATATGAAAGATTTTTGTATACAAACAACACACCAAGCGATAAGTGTAAAACAGCCTACAAATACTAGCAATTACCGCCCGCCCTCCTCAGAAACAGAATAATCACAACAAACAATATTAGCAACTACACCTTATCTTCCAATCCGACTGGTCACCGTGGAGGATCAAGACCAAAATCCTCTAAAGAATAAATGCCATACATCCTCAGAAATACATGAAAATACATCAACACCAGTATTACAAATCCCTACATATGTATAATATATAAATAAATACATATAAAATTGCTTTACATTAAAAGTGAAGACATATATTTATTATTATCACCTATATACCAACCACGCGATCGATTTATGACTTGCATAGATAAAAAATATCTAAAACAAATATAGTAAAGTATACATATCATAAATAAGTATTTAAATATAATTTAAAATAATACCTTAAATTCAATCAATCATATTTTTAAGAGGAAAAACAAAATAAACCTGATAATGTAACGTAATACGCTATCTTTATTATCAGTTGCAGATAAGAATTTAGATAAATGTAATTGGCGATATTTATTATGCTACATTAATTTTTAAGTAAACGGAAAGATTATTTTATCTACTCACTATTTCTTCTTTCTCCTTCTACCAATAAAATACCCATTTTCATAACTAGACTACCTTCTACCGCAGTGTCCATAATAAAAGTAAATCTATTATTTTGGACCACTAGTTACTGGGATCCAACTCCTCAGATTTATAATATTAAACACACAGTTAAAATAAACTGCAATAAGTGCACAATACCACAAACATTTTTCCCTTACAAGATTTGAAGCTGTGACAAACACAGAAAGCAGTGTCTAATCTCTACCATATAATTTACTAAGGTATAAATAAAATAAACACAACAATACAATGTGTCCGTAACCTAATACGAGTTGAATGACTTTGTGAGTCACTCTTTAGCAACACTCCTATAATGCTCTTGGAAAGGTCATCGCGAGCATCAATGGTTAAGATACTTACGTACTTAGGACTCGTATAATATATACGTACATACTAAATAAAAGTTTAATTAATTATGTTTTAGCATCCTATAATTTATGGCAGAGAGAATCTCAATAGGCAATGCCTCAAAATTTCATCGGAAAGTGGGGGACGGAGTGTCTTAACTCTACGTTCCATCTGCCTCTGCTATATGCGGAACAAGATCCATCTCATCCTGCTGAATAAAAATAACAAAATATTTGGGAAAAAATATATGTTATCAAAGTGTGTCCTAATCTATATTATAACAAGTATAAACCCAAATCAAGTAAAAATTTTGAATTTGGAATTCGTTATCGCTATCAGCACCAAACATGATACAGATTATATTATTATCTATTTATATCGGTATTATCTATAAAATAGATAGATAAAGATGTATGAGTAACTGTATTCTGTATTTATTATATCACATCTTATATTTCTACATATAAGGTTCTATATTTATAATTATTGTTAATCCATATTATAGAAACAGGATGTTTTCAAATATCTTTATCGTATCTAGATATCTATGACAAATACACGTACCTGCCTATTACCTGATGGATACCTATTTGTTAGGAATTTTCTAGAATTTTTTTTTAAATTTAAATTTCATTGTCATCTTCAAGCACCATTAATTTTTATTACTAACTAGAGGACGCGCGCAGCTTCGCCTGCTTATTTGCCCCCTTAGGCGTGAATTCTAAAAAACTGTGAAACACGGGTTCAATTAAATATTTTTAAGAGTTTGAATTTACAATTTTATAAAAATCGGTGCCGATTTGAAAATTTTTCCATACAAACTTTCAACCCCTATTTCACCCCTTTAGGATTACAATTTTTCAAAATCCCTTCTTAGTGGGTGTCCAGATTACGAAAGTAAACTTTTCGCCTACTAAGACGTACTAAGTAGCAAAACTTAATCGTTCGTAGAATAATTATAATAGAAACAAAAAAAAAAAACAATATATTAATAAACTTTAAAATTCGCAACCATTCGCATTCATTCAGCCATATTTTCACTGCGCCACAAGGTCTTTATAGAAGGAACTCAGTTATAATTAACTAGCAACAACATAAATATATCAATGCTGTAAAAGACCTTAACTAAGCGTTCGTCGGTTCCACGAATGTTTATGGTTATTTATCAACAGATCATTGGGTAATCCCCGACTGGTAATCTTGCAGTTTTCCCTAACGCAATCGTTTGGAAGAAACTGGATTTAAACATGATAATAATTAAAAATATATTTATTTACCGATAGATTATTATATTCGCTTATTAAAATAATTTAATTAAAAAAATCATCCATAAATAAATACAAAAAAAATATTTAAAAAATCAGCTTCACGCTGTATCCCGCACACAGCATGTTAGGCAGAGAGATCCTAGTTAAGACACTCCGTTCTCCATTTTCCACCTTTCCAAAACTCACTGCCTTACTTTGCCTCTACACACCAGAGGGAAAAAATTAAAATATTTAATATTTAATTTCTTTGGGAGTCGAACCTATAACCTGTCGTGTTAACATTCACACGCTTTTACCCCTGGGCTACGACAATTCTAAATTAACAATAAATAAAGTGACGCATAAGGAGTGTACCAGGTGTGATATAAAATGAGGGTCCTTGCAGCTGTTAAGAAGTCTGTACGATGTAGCATTAGCTATGTTATATGTAAACATTTTTTATATGATATTCTAACATTATGTCAAAGCTTTTTAATTTAAAGATATACTTACTTCTAAATTGGACAATATTTAACAGTCTTACGGTACAATATTACAATATTTAACAGTACTACGGTCTAGATAAATAAAACTTTTACCGAAACCCTTCTAAGAACAATATTTATTTTCAATTATATATTATATATATTGCGTTATGGAGCAAACAACTTAATCGTAGTTCTAAATTCCTCCGTTTACTATTTTCTCTGATTTTATATTTATTTTTTGACATAGAAGGTTACCTATCGAGAAATAAGACATAGAGCTTAGAGATCTATCTAATCAAATCTATATAAAATACTAGCGGGCCGCTCGCGGTGAACTATGTTATTATTAATTTTTGTCTCCATGACTACGTTCTAGTGACGTCTATGCAAAATTTGAGACTCCTAGCATTTGTAGTAACGAAGTTTCATACAAACTTTCGACCCCAAAAACAACCCCTTAGAAGTCGAATATTGCAAATTCCCGTCTTAGCGACCTCCTACGTCCTATATAAGTAACCCTATATAAGTAACTCCTATGCAAGATTTGAGAGTCCTAGCACATGTAGTTTCTGAGATTTCGTGATGAATGAGTGACCTTTCGATTTTATATATATAGATTAATTTAAAATATAATTAATTCTAAACTGGCTGCCATTTTAAAATACCATCGAATATTATAGATAAATATTCTATACTTACTTTAGGTGCAGAGATCTCGTGGAAGGAGCTGGGGCGCGGTGCGGGACCGGCCGCCACGCAATCTACCGGGACGCTATAGTCCGCACAAAGCGCCGCCTGGAACAACAAAATATCTTTGTATAAAATATATTTTATTTATTAAAATTATATGACTTTTTTGTCACTTTACTTCTCAATCTAGTGTCAAAGTATTCCGTTTCGCAATTTTCGCATGAACTCGTGTTATTCCGTGTTTAGTGGCGAAACTCAATCATTCTTTCCCACGGATGGGAATCGAACCCAAAATCATCGCGTTTATAACTAGATCATTACACTACGCTACGATCATGATTTATTGTTATAACATTATTTAAAACTTTACAAGGCCTTAAACATAAGCTTAGCCTTCTAAAAATATCCTCAAAATGGAATTGAACCTACAACCAATTAGGTGTACTTATCTATCTTTATAGATATAGATAAAATTCGACTCAATAGAAATAAACGTTGATGAACGGCCGAGAACAATAAACACTCGCCAAAAAAAGCAGGAACTGTTGAATGCAATATATGGCTCAAAGGGCTATTTTATATCCTTTATAATTGGTTGCGAAGTACCATCGGTATTCAATTTAGAGAGTAAAACAAACAAATCGGCTCGCTAAGTATTGGCCTGAAACCAATAAAATACAGGGTGAAAGGGACTGGTACCATTACAAGGAGCCAAAATTAATTGGTAGCACTTATCTTTTTTTTCTGCTCTCAAATGAAAACGTCTCTGTACATTAGTTATAACGGATATAGCAGTTTAAACTCGCTTACTTCCTAGACTAAACCTCGTTGGAAGTTTAGTAATTTATGAGTTTTTAAGAAGTTTATTTTATTATTATTTAAAACTAAAGAAGAAAGCTTCCAAAAAACATTATTAATATTATATATAGAACAAGTCATTTACTTTTGAGCTTAAAATTTTAATATGACAAGACCGTTATTCACAAAATATTCAAATTTTCAAGAGTCAAAGTTTAAAGTCCTTTGACCAGACTCCGCCAATACCAAGTCGATGGCTGTGATGTTATGACGCCGCATACTTCTGATATTGAGTTATGCAGACAGCCTGTAGATGATGATCCTTTGAGCGTCTGCTATTTCTTGGTATATCCCAATAAAATCCCTATTCAATGTAAATTAAAATATTATGAAAATTCGTGTGTGAGGCCAGTCGTGGTGCAGAGACAAGCGTGTGACTCTAAACGACAGGCTGTGGGTTCGATTATCGGTGTTCTAAAATTCTATGAAAAGTTAGTATAGAAGTGTCTTAACAATTGCCTATCGTGCTACATGCAGCAAAATTATTGGTACCCTTTTGAGTACAAAGGAAAAATTCTATAACGTTATTAGTAGAAATGGACTTACGTTAAGTATATTAGCTATATATACTGCTAAACATATTGAAAATCCGGGTTTTACTTACATTTATAGTAAGTCTTTGTTTTATTCGAAGTATCGGCTTAAATAAAAATAATCTAGGAACAAACCTTAATATTGTCTATTACATTTATACCCTCTATCAATTTAGATGTAATAAAAGAATTGTATAATACTATTTCTGATATTCCAGTGTTTTTCTAAACTAAAATACAATTCTTATAGAATAGCGGATATCTCAACAAGTTCTCACGAACTTATAAATATAAGAGGACGGGAGCAAAACCGCCTCCCAAATAAGCAGCTGGATTTTAATAAAAGCATTTAATAAGAAAGCCATAAAAAATCCTTTTATCCGCAAGTTTTGATAAAGAATTGGGGCCTCCCGTGCATTTCCAAGTTCTTTCATAGTAAATCAGTTGGTCCCACAAAAGGCACGTATTCATGGAGGTTCCCTTCCCCCCATCAGATTATCATAAGTCACAGATCAGCGGAGCGTGGAGATAAAATTATCGTTGACAAAGGGATAGTTAATTGTTTTATCATTGACAACAGTTCACTGCTTCCGGAAAGTTCTTGTAATTTTTAAAGATGTCTTATCTATGCTTATAATAAAATCGTGACGGATCAGTGCTTATATATGGAAGATATATAAAGAAAAAGTTAATAACCTAGAAGAATATATATATAATAACAATTACTTTTATATCTGTTTGTCTGTTTGTAAAGTCAGTAATGACTTAACCAATTTAATTTCAAGTGACTATTGTATTTTGGAGAAGCCAAGCCTAATATTGAGTGTTTATTTCAAATGGTTTATAAATAAAAAAAGTTATACCATTTTAAATATAATTGTTCGTAAATATTATTTTAAATAATTGTTTTATCGAATTGAGTGAAACTTTAATTTCAATATAAATATAAATATTGTATATAAAATTATATTATTAAGAGAAAACGGAAGTAATGCAGATTAGTTAATTAATAATTGTGTAGTTCAAGCGGGCGAACCCGCAAGCGAGTTAGTAGTACGGAATAATAAACAAATTATATAAATAAAAACTAATATTGTAATGGTGGTTAAATAATGATTGGATTAACTTATTTTATGAAGAATTTTTAATATTAAAACAATTTTAACAGTTATTTTGTGCCTTGTTAAAAAGTTTGTAAGTAGTTGAGACAAAAGGTTTCTTGTTATAATTTACTTAAATTAAAGTGCAGTTTGCAACAAAGAATATTGAAATCTATTAAAAACTACAAAGAACTATTTGTTATACTCTATTTAATTTTATTAATTATAAAAAATAACATTCTTGTAGTTTACTTGAAATGTACCTACCTGACTGGGCTCGATTGTTGTAGATTCAATATCCATAGAGTCAAAGAAATAAGTGCAGCATATGCATTCTATCACCAAATAAACAATACCTCTAATACAGTGGTAACTAAAAAAAACAGAATAACTCATCACTATGCTCTCCTTCTCCATATTCTTATCGGGGAACATAATTTAAAATATTTAAATTAAAGTAAAAGGATAATTTTATACCCAAATAAGTCGATTCGTTGTATTCAGGATTATGTTCAAACGTGACTTATTTAACTCTCTCCTTTATTCAGTAACAACCTTCGTTATTTCAAGCCAATTTTGGCATACCACTATCTATTGGACCACCATTTTGTATAATTTATATATACGGTTTAAACGATTTGGAAATCGTTAGGCATTAAGGTTGCTCGTAAATAGCTTTTGATCTCATTGAATTTGGGCTGGACGCTGACACAGGCTCTGGGTTTCAATAACCCTTAAAATATGATGACGCAAATACCCTCTAAACCATTAATAATCTATTATAATAGATATAGGCTTTGTATATATTTTTAAAGGTTTTATAAGAATTTTAAGATTTATGAAGACGATCGTACTAAAGAAAATGGAGTTAATTTTGTTACTTCATTTTTCATTGTGAATTTTGCAAAATTTCTAGTAATAAATCAAGCCCTATTCCATATTCATTTAATTAAACTAAAAAGAAAACTATTTTTAGTTTCTCCATTTGCTTAAAAAAGTTAAATTTCCATCAACTATCATGCAATATTTTTAAGAAGTGTGGATAATGTTTTTGAACTCCCGGCAAAAATTAAAAAGTCACAAAGAAATAAAATAAAAATAAAAAAATAAAATTGTACTTCAATTAAAAGAAAAATTTTAAATATCTACCCTGTAAAAAAAAGAAACAGGAAGAAAACAAATACATATAAATAAAATAAAATTCTAATTTTCACAAAAAGATAAATAACAAATTCCAAGAAAAATTCCAAGACATCTTCAGGACTAAAACTCTTATTATAAATACAGTAAACACGTAAACATCAAAAGCTATACCGTTAGTAATGCAACTATAAACCCTAATAATCCATGGGTATACAAGTGGAGTCCACACACGGCGGCATGTAACATGGGATTTGCTAGTATATTTAGAGCTTAACTTCGCACCGTATGCAGGCGGGCTAGTTTTGACTTTAATTATAAAATAATATAATTTACGCTTCTAAGTTCGAGAGTTTATTATCATATCAGAGATATTTTCAAAAATATAACTGCTATAGCAAATTAGTACCGGAAGTGTCTTTAAGGTAGTCAGGCCAGTCAATTTTTGCGGTAAGTAAAACTAATATCAGCTTCACACTGTATCCCGCACACAGCAGGGTAGGCAGAGGGAACCTAGTGTAATCGTGACAATTTGTAGGTTCGACTCTCTCTACTCACTCGATGAAATTAATTATTTAATATTTTCATTTCTTTGCTCTGGTGTTGAGGCAAAGCGCAGTATTTAGGTCCTCTATTCAACACGCAATGCCTTCAGAACTCGACGGGAAGCGGAGCGAAGAGCCTTAACACTAGGCTCCCCTGCCTACCCTGCTATATGCGGGATAGAGCGTGAAGCTAGAAAAAAACGTACATTTCATTTCTCAACTATGATTACTATATATAGATAGGTTAGTTTCCAGTGTCCGTCAAAGTTTAATAACGTTCCCTCGCCTATGAGCCCTACGCTGAACAAACATGGCGTCGTAATCCAGAGCCCGACATAAGTCATGTCCGCACGTGTAACGTCGCGTGTTACACCCTTATGTAACACGCGACATATATACCTATGTCATATACCTATGTTATATATGTAAGTTTAACATAATGTTATAGTTTTTAAATATGAGTTTAATATATGCAATGCCTCCAGTATGTGATGGAAAGTGGGGAACGGAAGTGTCTTAATGGGAACGGCGTATCTTAATATTCGATTCCAAGGTTATGGGATACAATGTGACACTAAAAACTCCTGAATTTACAATGTTAAAACTTTAATGTCCAGTGATTAAATTTTGTCATGTTTTTTTCAGACTAAAGAAAAGCAATTAATATATTATGAAAAAATATCACTTCTTATATCATGTGATCTCCCAATTATATACAAATTTATACTTAATAAAATTCATCCATCCCATTTTATTTTAACAACAAACTATATATTTTGATTTTTAGAAATAAAATAACTATTTCATCATATGAATATGTTTCTATGAAAAAAATCTACCTGTCCTTTGGGATAATTTCATACAACAGTACTGAATAATACGAGAGTTTTAGTCTATTTAATACATTCCCTTTTAATTACCTCACATAAACATATTTACACGTAATTAGTGTTGTTATTATCTTGAATTAATAATATTTTTTTATGACGCTGAGTAATTGTGAGAGAAGTGTTTTATATTTATTAATCTAACATTGAAATTTCCCATAGATTCCTGGGAGAATTTAGCCACAACCATATCTGTTCTTCTCCTCTCTGTTTTCCGCTTATTTAAGAGCGAGACACTTCCTTTGAACCGTCTTTTTTACGATTGTCTAATCGTACATACGATGACCAACTTTAAAATTGCTTTATTTTGATATGTTTTTAATACTTACAAATAATTAGTTTCATTATAATTATTTACAAGTAATTAGTTTCACAATGACAAAAGTAGCTTGAAATGGTTCGTATAAAATACACATAACCCATTTCCATTTTTTTAACTTGGCTGTACACTCTCGCGCGTGTTTCAATACAAATTTCGATCAAGTCTTATCTTAATTGAAGTATCGATATAACACAATGCCTACATGTAACAGTGTGCCTACATTCTCATGTGGTTAGAGTGCTGCTAGGCGCATATCTGAAATACTAGACGGTCTAAAATTTAATTAACCGCCCCAATACTGCTAAACCCTTCCATTAACGAGTAGGTTTAGACAACAATTAATATATCATATACCAATGTTGAGTGGTTCGTGAATTCAATCAGTAGCTATCAAGCGAGGAATTTTATATGTAGGTATATGTTTAATATAATAAGCGGCGTTTAGTTCCGCTACGCGACATGCAATGCCTACAGAATTTATTATTACAAACGGGATACAGCGGGAAGTTAAAAATAAATATGTATTTGTATTTTCAGATACAAGAAAAAAATTATTCTATTCTATACTATTTAATATAACATAAACCACGTTTCGTCTAATCAGATCTTAGAAACAATACATTTGTTTATTTATTTATGTCTACTTGAGTACAAGTACTTAAGTGTGATATGTATGAGATGTTAACTTAAGTGCATTGTGAATCAGTCGAGTGATAAGATAACATACTTGTCGTCATCCCTCGTGCATTGTGCTTATCGCGATGATGTATAGACGTTATAGATAATTATTATTTGATATGTCCATAAAGTTCGAATATAGAAGAAAAGGATAATTTTATATATATTTTTAAAACACGCTCTGAATCCCGCATATGGCAGGGTAGGCAGAGGGAATTTAGGGTTAAGAGACTCTAAAAAAACACGTATGTCTTCACGAAGTAATTTAAGTGAAAAATGTGCTCGCTGCTATAAATTGTATGAGCCTAGATTCGAATGGTTTACTAATAACCTCGGAAGAATTTTGATATTCAGTTCCTGATTCAATCATCACAGCAGCTCGTTAATACCATAATATTATATTGTTATCTAAGCTACCTATAACTGCCAAGTTTAATAAGGATACAATTATTATAAGAGGTTCAAATTCAGATTCTTATATTTCATTACATAGTTATTTAGTTACCTAATTTAAAAACAAAAATCCTACAAATGTCCTTGAAAATTCTGAGTTTTTAGATGTTGCTCATAACAAATGTTTACTTTAAATTTTCGATCTTTGCTGTATTCGCTAGACGTGCTAATGATCGTTTATTTATAGTTTCAATTATTTTACTCATTGTAGGAGGTGTCATTTTTGTCTATTTACGTTTAAACCAAAAAATTTAAGAAAAAATATGACAAAAATGTCAGTAGGTAGATTATAAATTATTTTTAGTTATTATCAAAATTAAACATTGAGTATATCAATGTTCGATTTCCACACAATGAAATGAGATATTTAATATATGAATTTCTTCTGAATCATGAAATATTTAATATATTCTTTCTGATAACGAGGCAAAGCGCGGCGTTGAGTTCCGCCACTCACGCAGTGCCTCCTCCTCCTCCTTCGGCGGAAAGTGAGGACTTAGGTTTAATCTAGCACCCTGCTATGTTAAAAAGCCGAAAACTTATAATATTTTCACAAAATATATAATAATGAAATTTTCAATTTAGGCTACTTTCCCAATATAACTGCTAAAGTTTGACCACCAGATTAATTATTTCGTACCTCACAACTAAACCGCAGGATCAAAGTGATTCAATTACCTATTTTATGCATGGAGCTTAAAAGATTGAAATGCATGAGCTTTATTTCTATTGCAATAAAAGCTATTTTAGCACTCGCAAAGTTTCACTCAATCAGGGTTAGATAGCACCGCGGTCGTCACTATGACAGTGCATATTACTAATGCAATTGTACCGCCACGTAATGCTTNATTATTTTACTTACTGTGGGAGGTGTCATTTTTGTCTATTTACTTTTAAAACAAAACAAAACTACTACAATGTTCGATTCCCCCGCGATGAAATGAGATATTTAATATGTTAATTTCTTCTCAATGATAAAATATTTAATATATTCTTTCTGGTAACGAGGCGCGGCGTTGACTTCCGCCACTCAACACGCAATGTCTCCTCCTCCTCCTTCAGCGGAAAGTGAGGAAATAGGTTTAATTCAAAATTCAAAATATTCTTTATTCAAATAGGCAATTATTATAAGCACTTTTGAATCGTCGAATGTACATGTCAACAAAAAGCTACCACCGGTTCGGAAGGCAGTTCTGCTGAGAAGAGCCGGCAAGAAACTCAACAGTTGCTCTTTTCAAAATCAATGCTACAATCCTGCATTACATTCAATAGATATTAATTCCATACATACTTATCCTCTAAATATTCTTGAATCTAGCACAAAATATATTAATGCAATTTTCAATTTAGGCTACTTTCCCAATATAACTGCTAAAGTTTGACCACCAGATTAATTATTTCGTACCTCACAACTAAACCGCAGGATCAAAGTGATTCAATTACCTATTTTATGCATGGAGCTTAAAAGATTGAAATGCATGAGCTTTATTTCTATTGCAATAAAAGCTATTTTAGCACTCGCAAAGTTTCACTCAATCAGGGTTAGATAGCACCGCGGTCGTCACTATGACAGTGCATATTACTAATGCAATTGTACCGCCACGTAATGCTTCATGCTTCAGAAGGTTCCTCTTAAAAAATATTATTAATATGAAATATGATGCATAGTTCTTTTATGGTAATAAATATTAGTAAAGAATACCATATAGTATGCCATAAGAAATATATTAAATGTTCAATATGAAATGGGGAACGCAATGTCTTAACACTAGGTTCCCTCTCCCTACCCTGCTATGAGCGGGATATAGCGTGAAGCTAGTTTTTTTTAATTCAATAGAATCTTAGGAAAATATTGAAAAAATATTTTGAATAACACTGAAACATTATTGTTGGGCCTGTTGTTGATTTGTTTACAATTAGTTAATTACTGCAAGCATTTATTCTTAAATGCCAAATTTTTATTTCTCAATATAAAAATAAAAAAAAATAAGCAAACATCATAAGCAATACCCAGGAATCCATATACATTTATCAAAATTTAACGATCTTTATTCAGCAGGTATGAATCAGAGTAATACCCAACGGGTAACGAGTGGGAACAACTTTAATTTCCGTTGAATTAACATTTCGAATGTCGCGCAGGCAGGAAGCGCGCCCTTTCCTTTAGTACGGGCCTTTGTTGAATGTCTTACCGAACTTGGCTTCATATTTTATGGTGTTAAATATATCCGTATTATGGTATGATAAAGGTTTTCTCGAAATTACATTCGATTTTTTTTAATAACAAATATTAAGATATATATATATTTATTTTATTGTTATTTTATTTTGTTTCGTGATAGCAAAAGGATATATTTTTTATTGTATTGCAATTATATGTTTCAATCTAAATTATTATTTCTTTAATTTTCTATTAACGACTGTCCGGATAAATAATTATACTAAGTTAGTAATCCAACTCCAATTTAAAATATGGTTTTCTAAAATAATCTATTATATATCCAGAACTAAGTAAAATAAATAATTGTTTTAAGAAGTTAAGTATATAATATATAGGTACATATTTGAAAATAGTATATTACATATTTACATATAGCATTTACAATAAAAATAATTTAACAAAATTAAAAGAATAAAAATAATATTCCCACCAAATTCGAAAATTAATTGCATTACATTACCAAATTAACTAAATTAATCACACTACGAATTTCACAATTAATTACTAATATAATATTCCTAGAAAAAAAAACATGATTAAACCCTTGCCCTCGCCACCAATGACTCATTTTCCTACAAACATAAATAAAAAAAAAACATCACCATTTGTTATACATTTACTTTACATTTATTTTAACTAGACACGCTCATTTGCCAACTCATTAGCAAGTTTAAGCCTACAGAAAGTATTGAGAGACCGTTCCTATCTCATTTAATGACACCACATGGGGTTCCGCCGCAGACCACATTCAATCGGTCCGTGCGTAACCCTAACCTCAGCCTCTGGGAACCCTACGAGATACTACCGAGTGATTTAACTTTGCATCTGAGAATATACAATGTATTACGGAGATAACAATCAAAAGTAAAGACAGATTATGGGTTCGATTCCTGCTCGAATATATAAAATATTTAATATTTTCATTTCGTCGCTCTGGTAACGAGGCAGAGCACGGCGTGGAGTTCAGCCACTCACCACGCAGTGCCTCCAGAATTCAGCGGAAAAGAAGTGTCTTAACAATGGGTTCCCAGGTTCCCTCTGCCTACCCTGCTATATGCGAGATATAGTGCGAACTACTATGTAGCCATTCAACGAAATTCTACTTAGTAGACAGGAAGTCGGATTGTACGGCATTCAATTGAGGAAATAAATATAATCGATACGTGTATCGATTTAAATTGAGGCTAAAGGATTATTTATGAGAACAATAAGTTTAATTTTTTATTATATTTTTTTTCGATTTTTTTTTCTTTTATTTATTTTTATGTTTTCCATTTAAAAAAATAGTCGCATATTTTTTATATCGCAGAATGAAGAAAAAAAATGTCCGTAAAAATTCGTTACGGATTCTGAGAAAATGTAAATATAAAGCTTAAGGCAAAAAAAATACGTTTATATTTCTATTTCTTCGCTCTGGTGTCGAGGCAAAGCGCGGCGTTTAGTTCTGCCACTCAACACGCAACGCCTCCAGAATTCGGCAGAAAGTGGGGAACGGAATGTCTTAACACTAGGTTCCCTCTGCCTACCATGCTGTGTGAAAAAAAAAATATATAAAATATTATTCATCATATTCTCCTATTCCAGTAAAAATTACAAATGGTAAAACCACTTACCCCATGTTTAAAAGAATCAGTTGCTTGCCGTTTGTTCAAAGATAAAACTTGATGATAAACTGTGAAAAATTATCCACATCATCTAACAGCTTAAAAGTGCTTCTGGCTGGGTAGCTTCATATTTTTCATAGCTTCCAGCCATGGGGCTGTAAGAGGCTCGCGTTACATGCATTTATCAACTTGATGGGGGGCACTAGTCGATATCAGAGGTACTGATTTATTACTGTCTGTAAGTGCCCATCGCGTTTGTTCAGTGTGAAATATAGTTATTTATGTGATGATTATGTGATGATAATGTGTGAGATCATTAGTGGAGGCTCATATAATTTTCTTTAGAGGCCAGTCTTGGCGCAGGCGTGTGGTTAGTGTGACAGGTTGTGAGTTCGATTCCCATTCGAGGACATGAAATATTTAATATTCTCATTTCTTCGCTCTAGTGTCGAAGCAAAGTTGAATCTCTCAGTTCAACACGCAATGCCTAAAGAATTTGATGGAAAGTCGGAAACGGACTTTCCTAACCGTAGTTTCCTAGGTTTCCTTTACCTACCCTACTACGAGGGTTCTATTTTTAACTCTTCTTAATACTTGTATTACATAAGAAAACTTTTATATTGTACAAGTATTGCCCACTACCTAATGCAGACACTAATATAGCGAACATTCTAAATAGTACAAATAGGAAAATACTAGAAAAAACATATAAAAGAACGTCTCTCTTTTCACAAATGCGTGACGACAAATCCAGAAACGAAATAGATCGTAAAACTCGCTGTGAAACAATTCGTGTCAAACTCACTCGCCAAAGCCTATATCATTTTCTTTTTTGTTTATGCTTTATTTGAACCCCATGCGGGGATCTTTTTACAAACTCCTATGTTACGCAGTAGACTGTTAACCCTTCGCCATTTATTAGCAAACGTATGCGTGTAGCTTATACGTTCAGAATTAAAGCTGCTCAAGCATTTTTATCGAGTGCCTAAAAAATACACAATAGAATAAAATACATAGAGATGGAGGCCAGTCGTGATGCTGGGATAGGGATTCAATCTGCCCTCAAGGAAACAAAATATTTAATGTTTTAATTTCTTCTCTCTGCTCTGGTGTCACGTGATCCGCCACGTAATGCCTCCATAATTAGGTGGAAAATGGAGAACAGAATATAACACTAGGTTCCGTCTGTTTACCCTGCTATGTGCGAAATACAACGTAAAAAATAATAATTTATTAATCTACTGTTTTGTCATCCAAAGAAAAATATTAGTATAAATATTATAAGGTGCATTAATCATATTGAACAACCTTCTTCCTAGAAACGCCCAGCTTTGAAACTGGTTCTACCAGATCAAAGAAATTTATGAGGTAAGCTAGTTTTTCATATCTTTGAGTCATTGTACATCCGGTTGTGAAACCATAACTAGATACTATAAAATTAGACAATATGACTTATTATACCATAAAGCTCATATAAACGCCGTTTTGCAAGAAAAAAAGAATGGCTCTTAGTCTATTATATTAAGAACAATGTACAATAAAAATTGTATAGAAATTGATACGACAGGATATATTATGATAATAAATATTTAAAAAGCATTTTAAATTTCCTTGTAAAAGCTAATAAAATATTGAAACAAAGGAAAACCGCTCTTCCATAAGACGTCAGTCGTTGTTTACATAAATAAATAAGAGAACAATACAGCGAATTTTGATCCCATTGAAAATAAACTCAATGTGACAGTTTAAAAGCTNAAAACTTTTATGTTATACAAGTATTGCCTACTACCTAATACAGACACTGATATAGCGAACATTCTAAATAGTACAAATAGCAAAATACTAGAAAAAACATATAAAAGAACGTCTCTCTTTTCACAAATGCGTGACGACAAATCCAGAAACGAAATAGATCGTAAAACTCGCTGTGAAACAATTCGTGTCAAACTCACTCGCCAAAGCCTATATCATTTTCTTTTTTGTTTATGCTTTATTTGAACCCCATGCGGGGATCTTTTTACAAACTCCTGTGTTACGCAGTAGACTGTTAACCCTTCGCCATTTATTAGCAAACGTATGCGTGTAGCTTATACGTTCAGAATTAAGGCCGCTCAAGCATTTTTATCGAGTCCTTAAAAAATATACAATAGAATAAAATAAATAGAGATGAGGCCAGTCGTGATGCTGGGACAGGGATTCAATCTCCACTCAAGGAAAAAAAATATTTAATGTTTTGGTTTCTTAGCTCTGGTGTCAAGGTAATTCGGCGGAAAATGGAGAACAGAATTTCTAAGCACTAGGTTCCCTCTGTTTACCCTGCTTTATGCAGAATACAACGTAAAAAATAATAATTCAATAATTTACAGATTTGTCATCCAAAGAAAAATATTAGTATAAATATTATAAGGTTGCATTAATCATATTGAGACAACCTTCTTCCTAGAAACGCCCAGCTTTGAAACTGGTTCTACCAGATCAAAGAAATTTATGAGGTAAGCTAGTTTTTCATATCTTTGAGTCATTGTACATCCGGTTGTGAAACCATAACTAGATACTATAAAATTAGACAATATGACTTATTATACCATAAAGCTCATATAAACGCCGTTTTGCAAGAAAAAAAGAATGGCTCTTAGTCTATTATATTAAGAACAATGTACAATAAAAATTGTATAGAAATTGATACGACAGGATATATTATGATAATAAATATTTAAAAAGCATTTTAAATTTCCTTGTAAAAGCTAATAAAATATTGAAACAAAGGAAAACCGCTCTTCCATAAGACGTCAGTCGTTGTTTACATAAATAAATAAGAGAACAATACAGCGAATTTTGATCCCATTGAAAATAAACTCAATGTGACAGTTTAAAAGCTAGTCTCGAAGTGTGGCTGACAAAAATGTGATGAAGAGGATGACAATGACAGTCAACGTCATTCTCCACCCACAGTAGTACTTTGAAGAGCTGTGGAACATTGCGATGATGACAAAAGCCACCGGTGTTGCTATGGATTTTTTCCATCAGTTTTAGCCTCATTTCGAAATGTGTGGTACTAATTTCGAGAAGAGTCGTGCACTCTGTGATTAGAGCTTCGTTGATCTTATAACTTCTCTGGTATGGTCTTTTGTTTCCTATTTTTATAGATACGTGGTGTTTGCATAAAGCGTGTTTTTATATTTCGACACATCTCATTGACATCCGCAGAGTGAATCTAATGTTAAGATTATTCTTTTTTTATTACAGCAGAGTAAGTTCCCCCTGCCTACCTAAGTTCTGCCTAATTTTCCGCAAAATTCTGAAGGCGTTGCGTATTGAGTGGCGGAACTAAACGGCGTGTTCTGGCTCGACACCAGAGCGAAAATTAAATATGAAATATTTCCTTTTTGTGCCCCTGCGCCATGATTGACCTCAAATTAATTCTTTTTTAATCATAAAAAAGAAATCTAATTATTTTTCCATTTCTACACAAAAAATAAAGTTCCGTTGTTTATTAAATTTGAATATTTACAATTTCAACTGTTCCAAACATCATTAAAAACCACCAGAAAATTTAAATTGCAACTGCAATGACGTTGTAATTTAATTTTAGTTATTAATTTGAACTCAGCATGTCGCTAGACAGGGCTCTGGCTGGGGCTCTGGTAATCGCGTCGCCGTTAATAGTGCTGTCGTGTCGGCTGTTTTCGCCATAAGAAGAAATTATTTCTAATTCTGTTTCCCTCATTCTGACAAATAATCACCAAGGGAAATGCTGTATTGCAGAAATTTTTTTTTTAATTTAACAGTGTTAATTACATTATTTGTTAATTAAATTTTATTTTATTAAATTTTATTTATGATGAAATGATTAAATTTAATTGTTAATTAAATTTTATTAATTTTATCATTTTACAGAAGAGAAAAGTTAATTTTATTGAATTCGATAACCATATTTGCTTGAATATTTAACCTGATACTTTTGAATGGATTGCCTCTTATTTCTTCCAGAAAATAACAAATATTATAAAAATAATATAAAGATTTCTACAAAACTAATAAAGGAGAAATATCCAATTAACGTAGAGTAGATGGAATTAGACGAAAAACTCCATTTTCAATTAACGCTGGCTTGTTCCGCAGACGACATGGAAGGGAATTGGCTGGTACGGGACACGGCAACTAAATTGGTGGGAACCGTGTGAAATATAGTTTATTTTCCTACTGTAATCCAGCCGACGCTGTTAACTAGTGCTGTCGAAGCCTTTTTTCGGAGGCACACACGCGGAAACGTGAGGCCTTAATTGCGGAATTGTTCTTTTTAGTTTGGAAAATAGTTGTTGCGCTTTTAAGGGTTAGTCTGATTTTGTCAGCTTGGAAATGTTTTAGTTTATATTCCGCTTTTTTAGGCTGTTTTTTATATGTTAATAAGGTATATTTTGTTTAGTTTAATTACTTAATCTAATATATCTATGAGGTCGTCGTTATAACGCAACGGTTGTGGGCCGATCCTCACTCGAAGAAATTAATGATTATTTATTAATATTTTCATTTCTTCGCTCTGGCAACAAGGCAAAAGTCTGACGTTGAGTATCGCCACTCAACACGCAATGCCTCGAAATATTCACCGAAAAGTGGAGAACCAGTGTCTTAACACTATTCACTCTGCCTGCCCTGCCGTATGCGGAATACATAAGCTTTAACATAACTATAGAATTAATATGCAAAAATATTTATTTTCCCCATTTGTAAAAACTAATAGGTATATTATCCCTTTACACCCGCGCTTATACGAGCGTGAGTTTCACTTTAAAAAAATTCTGGCGCCAAACCATTTACTATTTTGCGAACGCAACCGGCCTCGATCGTCCGTGAGGATGTTTCGATGCGACATGTAAATCGCGGGGTGGCGGACGGGCAATCAGTGTCCTGTGAGACTCAATGGGAGATGTCGGCGTTTTTTGACCCTCGCAGCGTCACGGGTAAGTACTTGTCTCGCATATTATTTGTTCAGTAATGTATTATATTATTTAGTAAATTACAAGCTAAATAAACACCAAATAAGTGAGTTATTTTAATTTGATTGATTTCGTTATGATTTCGATACAATTT
>JAKRZM010000578.1:215730-226110 GCA_036379175.1 Heliconius cydno galanthus
GATCAAGTTGTACCTGAAACTCACTATCGTGAGGGTTAACTCCTGGATTAACTATAAACCAAATTTTTTTTTTACTATTTTTTTCTAACTATTTAGACTATGTAGAAAGCAATAAAAACTATGACATAGAGGATTTCGAAAAAAAATACCTTCGGGTGTAAAGGGTTATTCGTCTCCATTCTGACTTGTTTTTGGGAAACTTTAACATTAAAAGGGTACAACGGAAAGGCATTATCGTTTAGGGTAAGGAGGAGTAAAAACCTTAGCCAGGGAACCAACATGTGTGCAATTGGCTCTTAAAGTGTTCCCCCACTTTCGTCTGAGCGTAATCGTTTTCCTGCGCTCTCTTTGGGAAGTATAAAAAATATGAGGCAAAAATCGCCTAATTGCTTTAATAGTGCTGTAATAAAGACGAGAATTTCAATTTGAACATTTACACCGTGGAGACTGAAACGTTCGTACTTCCCGGACACTTCTCTAGGGGTAACTCAAACTTTTTAAGTGATTTTATTTTAATTTCAATGGAATAGTCTGTTTATTTTTTTAAAAAAAGTGTTTAAATTGGGTATGTTTTTTTAAGTATTAATATTAAGTCAGTGTAAATATATCAATATATGTTATACATACATATATACATGCACATGTAATATCAAATACCTATCACATTTTTTAAAAATATTTTTTTATCATATATTTGGAAGTAGATGGACATATAGAATTAAAGTATTAACTTCACGCGTTTTCTCTTAAAACTTAATGATCTTTAGATCGAACCTACACGCCTTTGTGCTTATAATAAGATACTATCATACTCGAGACTCACTACGCTAAAACGACCACAAAATCTTACAAAATGGAGAAATATATTACTATACACTTAGTCTTATTGTACACATATGGTAAATTAAATCATCAAGTTTATATAAGTTTATAAATATAAAATATTTATTTACTTCTAAATATTTCTCAGTTTCAGTCTAAGAATGACTTGGCTAAAGTTCATAGTGTTTCCACTATCACTTGCGTCAATAGCAAAGTAAATATAAAAGAACAATTGAATAATATCAATATTTATAATGCTCAAAACGACTTTGTGATTCATATGTTTTATATTCTCAGTTGATGTTTTTCATTAAAGAGTATTTCATATATTGTTCTCTTTTTTTTTCAGCTTTAACGAGAAAAGAGAGAGAAAAATTCTGCACACCGCAGAGTAGGCAGAGGGAACCTAGTTCTAAGACACACCGTTCCCCATTTATCGCCGAATTCTTAAGGCATTGCTTGTTGAGTGGCGGGACTTAACGCCGCGCTTTGCCACGATACCACGGCGAACAAATTAAAATATAAATTTTAATAAAAATTTTACATTTGCAGATTACCGGGTTTTGTCATTTACAAAAGTAATGCAGATTAGTAAATTAATAGTTATGTAGTTCAAGCGGGCGAAGCCGCAAGCAGGCCAGTACATAATATTATATTCATACAAATTATAAGTTTTAGATAATGGTATTAATTACATGAATAGTTCCAAGTAGGTTATATGTGTTAACGATTTCTGGTAATAATAGGACGGCGCTAGAGACAACTTACCAAAGGTCATTAGCCTTTTTTGGTCATTTTTTCCAGACGTATATCTACTATGTAGGTACATTATATATTTTTTCATATTCATTGGAATTGAACCTAGTGTCAAGACATTCCATTCTCCGCTTTTCGCTCAAATTCAAAACATTGTGTTGATTGTTGGAATTCAACGACGCGTTCCGTCTACCACTACGGGAAATTGAAAATAATTAATTTCCCCGAAGGATGATCGAACCCATAACCATCCAGTTACACCACAGCGCCACGACCACCATCATTTGTTAATAGCATCTTAAAAACAAATTGCTCATTAAAAATATCTATTGGCAACAACACTTAAATCCACCATTTCGATATAGATAATCAAGTGGGCGTATATTGCTGTTTATTCACATTCTCGGTTTGTTTGGCAATTTTGTATGTAAACGAAAAAATGTTATACTCGTGACTAATAAAGAATTCATGTGTTTATACATTGGATCTGTTAGTGGTCATATGATCACAATTTTCTGTTATAATAAAAGGCTTCACGCTGCAGCAAGCAGGGCAAAAGGTACCTAGAGTTAAGACACTCCGTTCCCCACTTTTCACCAATATTTTCGAGGTATTACGAGGCTTTTGCTTTGGTGATAGAGCGAAGATATTGAAGATATTGATAAATAATAATTCATTCCCCCGAGTGGGGATCGAACCCACAACTATCGCGACGCTCCCGCATGAGATATGTGTTTATAGCTATATTCCAGTGTAGAAAAACTTCGCGGTCGTATTAAATCTGTTATATGCTTTCAATGTAACCTATGTCGTTCTAATATAAGATAAGTCGAGTGGAGAATCGAACCCACAGCCATTATGGCCAATGGGAACTATGTAGACATGTCAAAATCTATTCAGCATACATAGATACAAAATCAGTAACTAAATATTTTTTATAAAGCTAAATACTTCCAACTGAGTTCGACTGGAGACAGAAAATATCTTGCAAGAGGACATACATATGTAAAAAGTCAGATAAGTGTTTCTCCTTTTCTAGACTCACTTAGTAGATAATTGATATAAAACTGTTTCAGCTCACATGGACGATAAAAGTATTTACTGGCTGTATTTGGAGGTCGAGTAAATGTAATTCTTCTGCCTTTAACATAAGGTTCAATTTTGAGAACAATGAATAATAATAGTTGTTAGAATAAGGCAGACTGTAGCAACTTGCCAGGATAAATATTGTTTGGAAAGCAGAAACTAGTCGTATATTTCTGCCAGAGATAGTTAATGTTAGCTTACATGCTTAAATATT
Source organism: Heliconius cydno galanthus (assembly GCA_036379175.1). NCBI lineage: Eukaryota > Metazoa > Arthropoda > Insecta > Lepidoptera > Nymphalidae > Heliconius > Heliconius cydno. Next base: position 218,609 of record JAKRZM010000578.1, read on the forward strand.
TAAGTGCAAAACTTTACAGATATCAATTTACGCTCTTTTTTTAGCGTCACGCAGCGGATCATCCATTTTTCGCCGAAATCTGGAGGGATTGTGTGTTGATTGGGGGAACTAAACGCCGCGTTTTGCCTTGACACTAGAGCGGAGTAAACGGAAATATTTAATATTTACATAATTCAAAATTTAAGTTTCTATTACTTTCATTCCTACATATACAAGTAACTAAAATCATTTTACAAATAAATCTCAAATAGAAACCAACTACCATTAATTCAAAACCGCAAATCAATTAATCCGGCTCGAAGGACCATAATTGAATTTGTATTCAGTAAGATCAGAATTCTGTACGCACGTTGAGAAATGTCCGAGTAACGAAGACAAATCAAAGTCTCGCTGACCTGACGGGTATGCCACGGATGGACACCCTAAGACATGAGACAGAAAGCCATTAAGTCGAGATAGTGGTATTTATCTTTGTATCCCCCATCTTAGGTGAGGTGACGTAGCTGTTTTCCATTAGGGGTACTATAAATAAATTTACTTTTACCTGTTTTATAAAAAAGTGGTGATAATCTGTTTCGTTTGTAGGTATAAATTACAATTTGTGACATCTGTTTATATAAAACATTGGAATAGTTTTATATTTTAAAAAGGGTTGATGAATAATAGTTTAATTGTTTTTATTAAATTTGGATTAAGAATAACGACTAACGATTGTACGATAATTTTATCTTCAATTAATAATTGTTAACATTTCAGAAATTAATATTAATAAAACTTTGATATCAAAACAAAAACCTATATAATTTAAGAAATAATAATTAAAAAACCCCCCCAGCAAATTAACTCCGCGTACCACTCGCCGAGCCGCGTAAGAACAACAAGTGCTGTTATATCTGCTCTCCTTCCCAGACTATTTAACAAACATCTTACTTTTACTTACGCGTTAATTGTTTCCGCTTCATTGTCTACGGCTACGTGATAATCATTGTTCTTGAAAAACTCAACGGATTTCAAAATTCCGCGAGCGTTTCGTGTAAAGTAGTTCATTAAGTGAGATTAAAATGTACCTTTCTACTGCGAATGAGGGAAAAACATATTTTTGCGTACGTATTAGCAGGGTAGGCAGAGGGAACCTGGGAACCTAGATTTAAGGCACTCAGTTTCCATTAAAATACTTCCGTTGGACATGTTCCACTGAATTCTGAAGGTATTGCGTGTTGAGCAGCGGAGTTAAACGCCGTTTGTGTCTACTATACTATAAATAAACATTTATGAAGGAATATTTCATTGTATTTACTTTAAAAACAAACATAACAAATAAAAATTAATATAATATTTGTTTATTTTATAGTAAATTATAATTAGGTACTAATTTCGCGTTTTTGTATACATATTACTTCCTGTTTACTACGCGTAGATATAACGTAACTACAACTAACGTCAAACAATTTCATTTAAATGCAAATTACGCGTAATTTATGTACAGGAGCTTCATTAGTGCTTTATTTCATTGTTTTCTCTTATTTTAATTATTTACCTACTATTTATACACACGTATTTTCAGTTTCACCCTGTATCCCGTTTATAGCAAGGTAAACATAGGGAACCTAGTGTTAAGATACTCCGTCTACCACTTTCCGCCGAATTTTCCGCCGATCTTTCCGCAGAACAATGCTGCGCTTCATCTCTACACCAGAGCGGAGAAATGAAAATATTAAATAATTTATTACCACTAGTGGGAATCGAAGCGACGACCTCTCGCGTTTCAAATACGTTATTTATTATGTTACAAGTTTCAGATATTTTTTTGTTCATATCGAATAGGCTTGCGTTTGACCGCATCAAGCCTGATAAACGTTGCTTAGCCTTACTTGTCTAGTAAATATCTGTCGACTCTAAGTTCTAGAGTTACTGCAAGAAGAAGAAGAATCGCAAGTAAAAACTAGTATTACATAAAACTACCTATAGATAATTTTAAAGTCATCAAAATCTATTTTCATTGGACGTATGTATGTAGGTCTCGGTGCTTCCTGAAAGCGGTGTGCGTGACTCACTTGCGTGTTACAAGCATTTATGTATACGAGTAGGTCTAATATATGCAAATAGTTATATACAGCAAGAGTAAACCACCTTTGTAGTGGAAAGAACTAAATATTTTCAAGAGCTCTAGTATTAGCGATCATTACTAAAGAAATGAAGGATTATTATGTACGAAAGGCCATCGTCGTCGGGCACAAGGTGTGACTGTAATGCAATGTTTGTGGGTTCGATCCTTATCCCTATCTCCCTATCCTACCTAGGTTCCCTCTGTCAAACCTGCTATATGCGGGATACATCGGGAAACTGATTTTTTAAACAATTTATTTTACTTACGTTAAAAAACATTTTTTTTTATTTAAGAACTTGGTTTCAAAAATCGAACTNATTCGCCGAGCCGCGTAAGAACAACAAGTGCTGTTATATCTGCTCTCCTTCCCAGACTATTTAAAAAACATCTTACTTTTACTTACGCGTTAATTGTTTCCGCTTCATTGTCTACGGCTACGTGATAATCATTGTTCTTGAAAAACTCAACGGATTTCAAAATTCCGCGAGCGTTTCGTGTAAAGTAGTTCATTAAGTGAAATTAAAATGTACCTATCTACTGCAAATTAGTGAAAAACATATTTTTGCGTAAGTATTAGCAGGGTAGGCAGAGGGAACCTGGGAACCTAGATTTAAAGCACTCAGTTTCCATTATCTTCCGTTTCCCACTTTCTGACTAATTGTAGATGCATTGCGTGTTGAGTGGCGGAATTCAACACCGTTTATTTCTACTACATACTATAAATGAACATTTATGAAGGAATATTTTATGATATTTATGCAACCAGAGCAATTTATGCGCTTTGATGAGAAAACGTCGTAATTCAATATCGCATTTTTTACTTAAACAAATAAAAATAAAATACAAACATAACAAATAAAAATTAATGTTATATTAATTTATTTATTTATAATTACTAATTTCGAGTTTTTGTATACATATTACTTCCTGTTTACTACGCGTAGATATAACGTAACTACAACTAACGTCAAACAATTTCATTTAAATGCAAATTACGCGTAATTTATGTACAAGAGCTTCATTAGTGCTTTATTCCAATGTTTTCTCTTATTTTAATTATTTACCCACTATTTATACACACATATTTTAAGTTTCCCGCTGAATTCCGCATATAGCAAGGTAATATAGGGAACCTAGGACCACGATAGGGAACCTAGTAATAAGGACCACAATAGGGAACCTAGTAATAAGATACTCCGTCTACCACTTTGCGCCGAATTTTCGAGGTGTATGGCGTGTTGAGAGGCGGATCTCAAATCTACTACTCCAGAGCGAAGAAATGAAAATATTAAATAATTTATTTCCACTAGTGGGAATCGAAGCCACGACCTCTCTATATATAGTTAGGCTTGCGTTTGACCGCATCAAGTCTGATAAGCGTTGCTTAGCCTTGCTTTCCTAGTCAATACTTATCGACTCTAAGTTCTATAGTTACCGGGAAATTATATTAGCTATCTCTATTGCACTACGTGAGCGGAATCGCAAGTAGAAACTAGTATTACATAAAACTATAGATAATTTTAAAGTCATCAAAATCTATTTTCATTGGACGTATGTATGTAGGTCTCCGTGCTTCCTGACAGCGGTGTGCGTGACTCATTTGCGTGTTACAAGCATTTATGTATACGAGTAGGTCTAATATATGCAAATAGTTATATACAGCAAGAGTAAACCACCTTTGTAGTGGAAAGAACTAAATATTTTCAAGAGCTCTAGTATTAGCGATCATTACTAAAGAAATGAAGGATTATTATGTACGAAAGGCCATCGTCGTCGGGCACAAGGTGTGACTGTAATGCAATGTTTGTGGGTTCGATCCTTATCCCTATCTCCCTATCCTACCTAGGTTCCCTCTGTCAAACCTGCTATATGCGGGATACATCGGGAAACTGATTTTTTAAACAATTTATTTTACTTACGTTAAAAAACATTTTTTTTTATTTAAGAACTTGGTTTCAAAAATCGAACTCATTGACCAACCATCATGAAAATCATAAAGACAAATATAAAAGAGACAAATAAATAATCAAAGATATTTTTTCCTGAAACGTATTTCAAGACATTTTTTCACAAATTTTCAAAACAACGTATTACTCACTACAACGAAGGCCAGTATCAATGTCTATAATAAAACGGGCAGTATAAGAAAGACTCGAAATACTACAGACACATAAAAAAAGCAAATAAAATAAATGTTCCAATTCCCAAGTATGAGTCACTAGCGCTCGAGCGACCTTCCGAGGTTGCTAAACGATGCCTTTTGCATATTATCGATCCAGGGCGGTGATAATAGGTTTACATTTGTAGAACGAAGTAATTATTTATATAACTTAGGTATTTTTTTTTTAAGCTTAAGCAGAGCTAAACCTAGTGTTAACACACTCCGTTCCCCACTTTCCGCCGAATTTTTGAAGTATAGTGTGTTGAGTAACTAGTTTTCTAGAGCGAAGAAATGAAAATTTTGATAAATAATATTTCATTAAAATGAGTGGGTATCGTATCAACAACTGTCGTGCTTAGAATCATACGCTTGAGCCACTCTTGGATTACAGGTTCGATTCCCACTCAGGGTAATGGAATATTTAATACTTTTATTTCCTAGCTCTAGTGATGAGACAGAGCGTGAGGAGTTGAGTTCGGCTACTCGACAGTCGATACTCAATAATTCGGTGGAAAGTGGGGACAAGTTCTCTCTACCTACCCTGCTATATACCTGATACAGTGTGAAACAAAAAAATCTATAAATTGTAAACAGAATAAAATATTATCAAGCACTGCTTTAATTATAAAAATATAAACATAGTAAAAACAAGACAAAAACAGGCGAACTGCGCAGAATCTAGACTAGGGCTATAAATTTCATCTTGATATATTACCTACTTAGTTACTTACATCGCACAAATTTCTGTGTTAAAACTAGTTGCAAAATGTACAGAAAGATTGCATTATAGACCTCTGGCACTTCTTTGTCTATTAAAAGAGGATTGGGACCAAAATAAATCGTTAAAGCCAACCAAATCGTTAAAACAACCGTTAAAGAGTTCTGTACCTCAAAAGAAGAAAACGAAAACCTTATAGGATCATTTTGTTGTTCTGTTTATCAAAACAGACCTCTCGAGATCTCGGTAAGGTAGCAAGCAGGTTAACATCTAGGGTCCCTTAGAGTACCTACAGAAAAAATGCTTTTAAGTCAACACACTCAAAAAATTAAATACGAGCATTTATGCATCGCAATTGCTGCAATTAGTATGAAAATCACCGCATAATTAAATTTGGTAAGTGAGATCTCACTTAGAAAGGAAAGTAGAAATTTATAGGAATTTCAGAACAAAAAAATTGAGAAAATTATTATCTTATTACTTAATACTTTATTTTAATCTTATTTGCAAAATGTATAAACTTAACAATTTTACTCAACGGTTTTCTCTATATAATTTAATTAAAATTTGCAAATTAATGCAAAATTTCACAATAAAATATAAAAATAAATAAAAATCTATTAAATGTTAGCATGTTTTATATGTCGGTGTTATTTAAATAAAAAAATACAGAATTTAAAATAGAAACAACACATAAAGCCTTTAATTGGACATAAGTCCACGTAAACAATGAGCTTTTAGCTCTCTATATATAAACAAGGTAGTTCATCAGTACATATAATATCATGATTCACGTCGACCTTGGCGAAGTTAAAAATGGTTAGGTTTGCATAATGCTTACAGCCCTTGAGTCATGCGAGGATCTGGAGTATGCTCTACAACGTCTCTATATTTTGTTTTTGGGATATTTTATATTTAATTGAATTTAAGTTTAAAAAAAATTAAAAATTATATAGTTTTTTAAATATATTCATGCAATGCCTCTAGAATTCGGTGTAATGTGGGGGGCGAAAAGTCTTAGCAATACGCTCCCTCTGCCTACCCTTCTATGCAGGATACAGCGTGAAGCTGATAGAAAAAAAGAAAACATATTTTATTCAATTATTTTATTCTAACTTTGTGTGTTATTCTTAAGAATTTTGTATTGCATACATATTATATGGATTTTTATAACAATTTTCTTAATGTACCCTTTTGAATAGTTGTTATTTAGGAAAAGAACAAAATCGAAATAAATTAATTTAAATGTACATAAATAAAATTTCGCCTCAAAACTTCCTGTTTATAAAAATTTTGTACTTCTCTACAGAAATATTAAATTTATATTTGGTCGAAGGCAGTAGTTTGTGGTCATATAACTAACTTTACCTAATGTCTAAGTATTTTTTTCAATTATTAAGGGTAATAATTAAGTAATAAATACTTGGCTCACCAGTTCCTACAATCAATCAATTATTAAGGGTAAAAATTAAGTAATAAATACTTGGCTCACCAGTTCCTACCAAGAACCAGTATGACACATCCTGACTGATGGCCACAGATTTTTCTGCAATGATTCTCTCATTATATGTAAATTTTTGAATCATATCGCCGGATGTTGTTTTGAGAAGCTACGGCGGTATACAAAAGGTTCTAAGAAAACACAAAAACGTTTCTAAGTAACTATGACTGAAGTTTAACATTTTCAACTTTTGAACGACATTTTTTTATGATTCATATTCGGGTGAGCTATTAAATTAGTTATTTTTAAGTGAAACAAAAAATACTTCAAAATTAAAAATTCCCCTCGAATACTTAGGCATACGTGTTGGATGGTGGAATTCAACGCCGCTAAGCTTCGTTACCAGAGCGAGGAAATGACATGGGAATCGAACTCACAGCCGTCGCGTTTACAGTCACATACTTGTGCCCCTGCTCCACGACTGCTCTAAAGGTTCCATTAATGAAATAATCATTAAATTTAAAAGTCATACAAACAGTTTCACTTTCTATATTTCGAAATTTAATTTATAAGATGCTCTTAAGACAAAAATATTGTTACTTGGTTGTCTATATCAAAACTTCCATATCTAATCCACTCGAAGCAACAGAACAATTAATAAAAAAAAAGATTACTCTCACAATATTTACTTAAAACAACAAAAAACTCCTTTATGTCGCGATCCTAAGGTATAAATATGGCAAAAAATTGCCATTCATCATGTCTAGAACGGGATGATCCCCGGATTTACGAGATTTATGCTTTGCCATGACAATTTTGATAGCGCTCTTACTGAGTTGTGGATACTTTGTTTTGGAACCTCGATGTATGCAGGGTGGAATTGTCAGCACCACTTTAAATGAAACCACAGTTTTAACTACTCTATAAGAGCCTAATATAATTCGGAAAAAAAATAATTCCCAAAAATGAAAAAGTTATTTTTTCAAACAAAATAAATAATAAAATTATCGTTTTAAAATAAAACGCCATTTGTAAAGTATAACATAGGCACGCACACACTTACCTGTCAAATCGG
>JAKRZM010000578.1:226701-289876 GCA_036379175.1 Heliconius cydno galanthus
ATACAAAACTTTAAAGTCAATAAACTGTGTGAAAGGCGTAAAATCACTTCCAGTAACTAAATGGAAGCTGTAAAACGTAGAGTTATTACTTTCATTGGATTGTTTTATTAATCTGTGACTCGCAACACCATAAACTCGATGAATAAAATGGTGAAAATGACTATAAGTGCTTTTGGCATTTATATACAATTTAAATTACAGTCGATTTAAATACATAAATAATCGTAAAGAACCAGTACTTAAATATTTTTTTGTAGGGTCACAGCACACAGCAGGGTAGGCATAGGGAACCTTATGTTAAGGCCAATTTAACCTCCAGTCAATTTAACTATAAAAAATATGGTTATAATACTGTATTTAATATATGAATTTATTACATCATTTTTTACTTATTTCGAGCATTTTGCGAGTAAAATAGTCTAGTCTAGCCATATTTTATTCTGTTTTCGATTTTCCGCGACGTCGCACTTTGCAAGACTACGAAAGTAAACACCATATTTAAAATATAAACAGTGTATAGTACATCCTAACCGTAGTCCGACGTCGTCTAATAGGTATGGTAAAGTCGATATAAAATCTTCACATTCCTTCTTCTTGGCATTTATCCCGGCTATTGCCAGGGTCTGCCTACTCAACCTACTCCACTTTGCACGGTCTTTTGCGTCCTCGGTGGTGAGACCATTGGCTTTCATGTCCTGCATCACGACATCCAACCAGCGTTTCCTTGAGCGTCCGGGAGGTCTCACTCCAGGAACTGGTATAGCAAGGCACTTGCATCCGACACAGTTCTAAGAAGGCCGGCAATATAATACGAAATATTATTCATAATATAATACAAAGCATTAATAAGTCAAAATATAAGTTTATTTATTAATAATTAATGTATATTAATTCTGTTATTTTTTTAGAAGCTTGTAGTGGTACAGGGGCACTCTAATTTTACGTAAACCGTATATTTTATTCTAATCAACTTATTGATACGGCCTGTTCTCTGAAAGTGTTCTTCTTGATGCCCAACTTCCCCTACTCTAAAATATACATTATATAATTTCTTTCACACCAGTCGTGGCGCAGGGGCAAAAGGTGTGAGTGTAAAATTGGTAGTGGGTTCGATGCCTACTCGGGTAAATTTAATATTTATTTAAATTTATATTTGCATTTCTTCGCTCTAGTGTCGAGACAAAGCGCGGCGTTAAGTTCCGCCACTCAACACACAATGCCTCCAGAATTCGGCGGAAAGTGTAGAACGAAGTGTCTTCCCGACTTTACTAGATTCCCTCTGCCTACCCAGCTATGTGCGGGATACAGCGTGAAGCTGATTTATTTTCTATTTTTATAAATTCTTTTAATTCATATGGTTATTTAAATAAAATGAAATTGTCTTCAAAATAAACACAAGACGTTGCATGTTCAATTTCGACTCAATTCTCTTAGTACGATCTCGAGGGATGGACCGGTCTGGATCTTTAGATTATATCACGCAATCTTGGACACGATAAGAGCTTATTTAGTATGGACTATGACTACAAGTTAAATGTTATTGTTAAAGTTTTTTTTGGAATCCATAGCAATGGAGGGGTACAAGCGTTTATTGTAAATTCTACGGTTGGAAGTTCGATTCCCAGTCGAGGGAATGAAACATTTAATAATTTAATTTCCTCACTTTAGTAACGAGACAAAACGCGTAGTTAAGTTCCGCTACTTAAAATGCCATGCCTCCAGGGTTCGGTGGAAAATGGGCCTTTAAAACAGTGTTTTGAAAGTTTACCAAAGCTTAAATATAGATACAAACACGTAATACATTACGAAATTTGATATTACCTGTAAATAACACGTATTAATGCAGGCGGCGATTGAGAGACGTGGACGATTAATAACCTTTCGAGGAAATTGAATCAGTGTATAGATATTGAGAAATTTCATTCGTGTTTGTGAATTTTAAACAAAATTGATTTTAAAGTCTATAATATATTACTTACTTTATTCTTACTATGCGTATATAATCTATGTATTATAGGTTATGCTATTCTATGAAATAACTATTACATATGTACTTCATATAAATAATGGCCACAATAAAAATATCTAGAATGTATATTTTTCTAGCTTCTAGATGTATTCCGCTGATAACAATAGGCAGAAGGAAGCTAGAAACCTAGTGTTAAAACACTCCGTTCCTATTAAGATGAGTGGCGGAACTCAACACTACGCCGTCGTTACATAAGTTAGCTAGGCTCCCTAAGAAAATATTAGGAATAACAAAATCAATTTATACAATATAAAAAATATTAAAAGAATTCACTAGTAAATAATGAAACCCATACATTTATTTAATTCTATTATCCTATAATTATTTGCGTTGTTACGTTGCAATGACGCAATACCATCGAGAAAAGAATGTAAATATAATATTAATAACGCTAATTCTTAGAAAAAATATTGTATTATGACATCGTGGAAATCCACTATTAGATTTCTAAACTTAGGACTAATGAGAAGAGACTATAAGAAAATATCCATATTCTTTTAACTGCATTTTGGGTGTTGGTTCGATTCCCAGAGAGAAATTCACCTACGCAAACTCACAAAAAATTACACGAGTATATCGCATGCTATTTTTTTTCTATAAATATCTATATAATAGTTTTTTTATAAATTTTATAATTAATTTCCATAAAAGCAAGTAAAACCAAGATAAATGACTAGCCATATTATACACAGTGTTAAGATACCCCCATAATTCCTCGACTACTTAATCTACTGCCGATTCCCACTAAAATACGATCGCGTGAGAGATCACCATTTTTCCACCTGTGCACTTGCAACGGGGGTCATCCCGAAATCGCAAGTTAATAGCAGTAAATTATCCAAATAAATCATTAATGGTAAGTGAGCTGTGGGATAAAAGCACTCAATTATATATAATGGTTCGTTTTAATCAAGATTTAATTGAAAAACATTGAATAAAAGAAAATGTTTTAATTAAGAAATATTTAAAATTTGGGACGTACCTACATTGGAGTTAAACGTGATAGTACACACATTTATCGTAAATCATATTTTAAAAAGACTACTGACAGCTTTTGAGTTTCTCTTCGTCTATTTTCAGCAAAACTTCCATTTTTCTAAAGCGGTGGCACTTTCTTGTACGACTGACAGACAGTATTTTTATAACTTGACTTAATTCAAAAGTTCTTGTAATTGCATAATTAGAAATTAGTAAAGAATATAAGACAGAGGAACTGAACTTACGAAAATTAATTGAAAAATTGTATAAAAATAATTTTAACTACAGAGACTGAACAGAATCATAAAAAAATAATAAGGTAAAACTTATTTTCCTAACACACACATATTTTATGTACAATATAAGTATTATATAATTCTTGGTAATATCAATAAAAAAGAACTATAAGAAAAAAATACAATAATAACTAATTCACGCTTAGCTGATACATCGTGAAGCAAGAATTAAATTAACTATAGAAGTTACGACCTCCAAATAAAAATTTTAATTAAAAATTGTATAAAGATGAGTCAGTAAGTAAAATTAAGTATAAATACTAAGTAAATTATACGTAAAGCATGAGTTGCCAGGTTAAGTTAATTTGCATAATACAATTCGGGGGCCGAAGCGGCGCACGCGCACGCCTGCGTCAAGACGTCATCACGTGACGATATGAAGAGTTTTCCATCGCCTTAGTCATTTTGATGTTTGGTGTAATAATATATGTTTTTTTTTAATCTATTTACATATTTTTTTGTCATTCTTTTTTAATGGTATATATTTGTAATTAAAATGTTAGTATTAAGCAAGGAATTTGATAGTTATTATGGAATATATTTTAAAAAATATTAAGTTATATAGCTAAATATATATGAAATTATTTTTATTAAAATTGTGAAATTCATTTACCAATATATATTTTATTAACTAAAAATAAGGGTAAATCTACGCCTTTCTTCTTTTTCACATTGATATAAGTTATAACAAATCAAAATATAAAAACAAAAGAATAACTAAAAATCAAATTAAAATTAAAAAGAGGTCGTCGTGGCGCAGCGGCACAAGGGTGTGACTGTAACGTGACGGTTGTGGGTTCGATCCCCACTCGAGAACAGGGGAACGGAGTGTCTTTACTCTAGGTTCCCTCTGCCGACCCTGCTGTGTGCGATAGAATAACTATATTAAACTAAACTAAAACACAAAACAATTCAACGCTATTTTCATTTCACCCATATAAAACAAAAACGTAGTGCCTGTCTATTCTTCTATTCTAAAATTAGCAACTGTATTGCGGCATTCATTAGCACTAGGTAACTAGCATAGCTGCGGGCGCTCGTCTCTCTTCACTTGGACGACATCTTTTGTACTGACAACCTTGAACTCGAAATATCACATACTTCAATACACAGACAGTTATACAATTATATATATATATATATCTATCTATATATATATATATATATGTGTAATATATGTATATGTGGAATTGTAGTTTGGGTCTCTATTTTTTGCTTGTTCAGCTATTTCCGTTATTTTATTCCATTGTTTTTATAAAATTTTTGGTAGCACGAACAAAACAATAGTACGGAAACGGATTTTTTGTTATTAAGTGCGTTTTTAATATGGATTGGTGTTGTTGTTATTGAATTATTATAACTAATGTACGATATACTTATTAATGGTATGGTTATTTGTTATTATACATTTCTCTCGTTCTTAAAAAGGAGTAGGAACCGACATTAAAAGACCTACAAATGTTTAAATATTACTTTTAAACAAATTAATTACTATAAGTCAAGTATAAAAAACGAAATAAACACTAGAGGCTAGTCGTGGCCTCGTGGCGCAGGGGCACGAAGTGTGACTGAAACACGACACTGAAACGCACGTGTCGGTTCGATTCCCACTCGAGGAAACGAGAATATTTCTTTGCTATGATGTCAAGGCAAAACGCGGCGTTGAGATCCTCCACTCAACACGCAATCACTTACCTAGGTTCCCTCTACCTACCCTCTGTGTACACCCTACATCGTGAACCTGAATAAAGAAACACACAAATTTCCTAAAAACAATACAATGTCAAACACACTAGTACAAAAGACAGTATTCTCCATTCATCATTTCTCCATCTCCACACAATCGAAGTCACATCTAAATCTATTCCACAGTAATAATTTACGACAGCGTTTAAGATCTTCAAGCACAAGGAGCTTCCAACCAGAACATTTTAATCTATCTACCACTCTCTTTACATATAACGTGCTTTACTTAATTACTTGCATAAATCATATTTAAACGTGATGAGCGCTGTCTTCTTTACAATACGTATTATAAACCTTATTTTATATAAAATAAGTCCTATTTTGCTTGAGTCGGTCGTTTTCGTTTTCTTACGATGCTGTGATATGGAAAATTGTTAGGTATTGTTATGTAAATAAAATCCAAAATGCTAATTGTTTTATCATTAAAGGAGAATCGGGCGCAGTTGGGAAATGGTTGCTTGTATACCGACGGTTATGGGTTTGATTCCAAGCTAAAATATTCTCTAGTAATAATTCAAAACAGTATTATTATATTAATCTTGGAAGACAATTTAGTGTTAGATTTAGTGTTTATCTATAAAATGGTTAAGAAATCAGTCATATTAAAAAATAAAAAAGCAATATTATTAATTTCTTAATATATAAATTGATCAATAAAATGAATCCCATAGCTGTTGTAGTTCCAATATGAAGGAATCAATAACTCAGTGACCCGGATTGAAAGCGACCGAAAGCTAATGAATTTGTAATATTTAGGCGTTTTAATGAAATGTTCGTTGTGCCAGGCGATTTTCCAATTTCGTTTTTCATACCAGTTAAGGCAGGCTCAAAATACGTTTTATACAATAACAGAATATTTATATGTCTTTTTTAGCTTCACGTCTAAACACTAGACAGAGGGAACATGGGAACATGGGTAGTGTTAAGACACTTCCGTATGCCACTTTCCGCCGAATTCTGGAGTCACTACGCGTCGAGTGGCAGAACTCGGCGGCAGAATATTACAAGAGGTATATACGTGTTCCCAAATAAATATTTGTTTTCTTTTGTGAATATTTTTAAAAAAAATTAAAAATATAAGTAAATATCTGTCCAAAAGCTATACACAATATTTTTTTTTAACAATATAAGAACCCGTAACCATCACAAACCAAAACCTAATTGTAGCTCCAGTTCAAATTCCACCCTACACGAGGCCCATTTGCAACATTTAATAAATTAACATAATCGCATTATCAACCCTGAATTCTTATCAAATATGCACCAAATTTAAGACCCCCAGCTTGTCGTGAGATGTAAGAACTGTATTGGAAGTTTTATACGAAATTCGATATCGAACAGCCTGTGTCTTCCCAGGGCTAGATGATTTACTCACCCTTATCTACACCCATTTAGATTAGGTATTCATGTCCACACCTGCTACCTTTGAAAGCATTTGAAAATATGGTATCAAAGAGAAGTTGTAAGACATGCACTGTGTTTCTCTTATGTTTTAAGGAAAGTGCTGTAACCCGCTTGTAATGAATCCAGTGTTAAAACACTACGTTTTCCACTTTTCGATAAATTAACAGAACTCAACGACGCGCTTTTCTTTTTACCAAAGCGAGTAAAGGAAAATGTTAAATAATAAATTCTTTCGAGAGGAAATAGAACCCATAACCGTCGCGTGTACAGTCACACACACTGTGCTCTATCTAAAATATAACGTAAACTTAAATTTACACAATAGAGATTTAAAAAAAAAATACAGTCGAATTGATAACCTCCTTTTCTTACAGAAGTCGGTTAAAAAGTAGGTTATTAAAACCATATAAAATGGTGCGTGTTTTGTGTTGGATTTACTGGTTGGTACATTTGCACATTATCTTGTTAAAAGATATATGCCAATGTTACTTTAAAAGCATGTATTTTAATATTATTATATGAAATTCTTAATATATATTGCCTTCGTAATAAATTTAATTATGAAATAGTCATGTAGGGTTTCACAAGGTTGATTTTTGATTATGTTAAATTAAAATACGCTTAACTATTACTTTTTAAGGTGATATACTATGAAAATATAACGGAAAAGTAAAATTTAATTAGTTACAATATGTTATTTTGTATAATACGTAGTGTCATAACACTATGTTCCTTCTGCCCATTGCTGTCTGCGGGATACAGCGTGAAGTTAATTTATTTTTTGTGTTTTTTTTAGTAGAAGTTTAAATGTATAGAAAAAATAGGATTTATAATTTTAAAGTAGTTAGAAGCAATTCCCATAGGTAATATTATATTTTCTTTATTTTTCCATCATGCATGCTACGAGCTTACACGCTCGACTCACGTACTGAGTTATAACCGAGGTTGTTTTTATTGTGTTTTGCATTTACGTGAATAAGGTTATAAAAAACAAGAAAATGTATAAATAAACATTTATTAAATTTATTATTTTATTTTTTAAATCTATTCCAGTTAGTATTTTATTAATTAAGTTGATTAACTTTATTAACACTATCGAAAAATCAGCACAATTTGTTAAATTATAAGAATTAAAAAATAAAATCAATAAAATTGTTGTATTTTATATATTTTAATCTATACTTTAGTAAATTCGTAAGAGGGTCGGTGTCTGTACTTAGAAGATATTTAAAAAAAATGTTATTGGGAACCTTTATTAACCTAATAGAACCTAAAACAGTGATTTTTAAATTTTTTGTTTGTTTGTCCATTTGTCTGTGCGTTTGTTATCGTTAATCTCAGAATCGAATTAACCGATTTAGATGCGGTTTTCACTAGTGGATTCTGGCAAGCTTCCGAAAACATATAGGTGTTTATTTTATTACAATCGGTTCATAAATAAAAAAGTTATGTCAATTTAAAGTATTTAGTTCGATAAATTTGCTAATTGCCGTAACAGTTATTTTATACAACTGTTTTACTGAATTA
Organism: Heliconius cydno galanthus; assembly: GCA_036379175.1. Lineage (NCBI taxonomy): Eukaryota > Metazoa > Arthropoda > Insecta > Lepidoptera > Nymphalidae > Heliconius > Heliconius cydno. The sequence continues at coordinate 234,682 of JAKRZM010000578.1, forward strand.
ACTGAATCTTTAGTTTTCAATTTCTTTATTAATATTTCTATTTCAAGCGGGCGTAGCCCCGCACGGGCCCAGTAGTAAATAATATATGTAATAGATATACATATATACGGATAATTTAAAAAATTCTGGTCACGCGCGAACCACTACAATTAATTTAATCTATACATCGCATCATTAGTAGAGGAAACCGACGATGCACTTTCTTTGAACCGAATCGCTTGGTGAGATTTCTGTAGCAAAAAGATTGAGTATTCAATAAAAAGGCTATAAAGAAAAGAAAGTAATATAAATATATATTTTACTAAAGAATTTCCTTTCAAATGTATAAATAAGCAAATAATAAGATTTTATATATGTTTAATGAAGCAATTTAAAAGGATTAATTACACAGATATATGTATTTTTGTATAGGAAAATATTAAAAAATACACGATTAATTAGACGCTTACTAAAAAAGGTAATAAAATTGATTTAACAATTTATACAGGGTTTGTTTGGATGAACGCTTTAATGCCAGCAATTATAGGCTCAAATTGAAAAAACACCTACGAGGAAGGCCTATATAATTACCACATAGACAAAACCTAGAGCATGTAAGGTAACAGCTACAATATTAATAAAACAATTACAAAATAATATTGAATAGTAACTCAATTAATTTCGTAATTTCCAATATGGGCGAAGTCGTCTGGTAAACGCCATGAGAGGTGGGAGACGCCATGTTCTAGCCCATGTGCTACAACATCATTAGGCGGGCGTACGTGTACGTGTACTGTTTATTGATCTGAATAATAGTTTGCTATGATACACTTGGGGTTGCACTAGCTGATGCTGTGACTCTGTCTGTCACAGCTTTATCTACTAAAATTTGTTAATTATTTATTCTATATGATATGACATAATTGGCCGAAAAATGATAGAGAACAGAAAAGAATTATAATTCAAAAATGATTATTATTTTCTTGAAATTTGAGCCGATAACTTTTGCAAATAAAAAAAAAATACTGTCACAAGAATATTTAACCTATAAAAAATATAATGAAAATAAATTGAGAAAAATGGGCCTCGTCTTAACACTACGTTCCTTGTGATGTGTTACCATCACAAGGAACGTAGTATTACCATCCACAGTGTTACCATCCACAGTGTTACCATTCACAGTGTTACCACATGTTACCATCTGTTTTACCTATTTTATGTGATATAAACGAAAAAATTAAACTAAAATGCTTGAAGCCATTCTGTTATTTTAGCTTTCACTTCGAACAAAGAAATAAAATAAAGATTTGATATAAATAAAGTGAGCAAAGAATATACCAACTCCTACAATTCAAAGTTGACGATATGGACACGTAGCAATCGTGGTACGTCCAACTCGATTCATGTCATCATAAAACACACGCATAAGGAATAAGGGGGAAAATATTGCAATAGTATATCGTTTACATCACTTTATTTTAATCCATAATTATCCTTTTGCGTCATTTCTTTAAAAAAAAGCTTTAATAATTTAATCTTTTTTTATAGTAGTAAATTATGTTTAGTAGGAATGACAGGCAGGGGGGCAGAGAAAAGCAGACTTTCCTGCGAATTCTGCAGGCATTTCGTGTTGAGTGGCAGAACTCAACGCTGCACTTTGCCTCGACATTAGTGCGAAGAATTGAAAATATTACCTAAATATTTAATTTCCTCAAGTAGAAATCAAACCCACAACCTATCACATTTACAATCACACACTTGTACCCTTTAACCACGACTGACCTCAAAGCACAAAACATAAACATATAATACTTAAACAAAATAACAAAACGCCGCCATAATTTAGTTTACAACGCAATATTACATGGGGGCACTCTAATAATAGTAAAGGGTCCACAGCTACGTCCACACCTCCTGACCTCACGTCCTCAACACATAAATATCTCGTTACCCGTTTGGTCGCGGCCTAACAAAAAAACACGACATTTTTTGCTATTCCAATCTATGTATAAAACTTTTGCAATCAAGTGGAGGAAAAACAAGCAATATCTTTGTACAAACAATTTTTACTCTGTGGCGATGTTGTGCTTTTTTATCTGTGCTTGGCGGTTGCTGTCAAAAATAATAGTAAGTACATTTTTGTTAAAAAGCGACGTAAATGTCATTTCACGTGTAAATATATCTTATTCTGACACAAAGAAACGATATTTATTTATATTTCTTTAAGAAATATAGTTTAAAATCATATTTCCAAGCAAAATAGATAATTTCTAAACGCCATTTCGCTCAAACGATGTAAAGAAATCCAAAACAACTTAAAAGGCAGACTGAAATCTCACTATCAAAAGAGAAAATCAGAAACTCAAAGACATTAAACGTAAGGCTATAATGTGATTTACGGCAGAGGACAGACGTGCAACGTTAATCTTGCCTATTCCCCGGTGCCTCATTTCCGTGACCACACCACGGTACGTGATTCCTGAGATTCTTTTAAAACTACATAAAATTCCAATAAGGCTTCCCCGGACGTAGAATTATTAGATGAATACCAAAATATATTTTTGTATGCAATGCTCATCTGTGGAATTTTTCTATTTGATTATTTTTTAGCTAAAAATATTACGATTTTAGGGAAAATGTGGATGTCATCAGTCAGTAGGAGATGCCATTTTAACATTTTTAAATAAAAAATAAAATAAGGAGACTAGTAGTGGAGGGGGAGTAGCGAAGGGGCAAAAGCGTGCGACTCTAAACTCGGCAGGTTTAGATTGGGTTTGATTCCCACTGAAAGAGAATAATTATTTATTATTTTCATTCGCTAGCTCTGATAACGAGGCAAAAGCGTTACATAAAGTTCCGCCACTCAACACGCAACACCTCCAGAATTCGCCCTAAATTGGATACCGGGAGTGTCTTAATAGGGACGAAGTGACTCAACACTAGGTTCCCTGGTTCTGTGCCTAAACTGCGGGATACAGCGTGAAGCTATAAAAAAAATCTTATACTACAATCAAAATGCTTTAACAAGATATATGTTAACAATATCTTATATAATGTTCACATTTATTACCAGAACAAAACGGTAAGGAGGTATTAACTATTTGTCATATAAACAATTAACGTCGTATCTAATGTTACATATTATGAAAGTAACAAAACAAACCCCTTGTAATGAGTTCAGAGGTTAATGGCAACCCTTTGTTGGCCGCAAGTTCTCATCTTACGTACAAAGATCGCCATATCGCGAAAGTACCATATTAATTATACTCGAATTTTGACGACCCCATATCTCAGGGAATATATAGTGAATAGACACTTAAATTATAACTGCAACTCACTGTACTGAAGTTTGGTCTTTTAAGCCAAGGTATGAAACTAAAAATACTGAAAAATCAAAATATCAAAGATTTTTTCAAATCTTTTCTTTTATTAAAAGCTTTTATTTAACTTGCAATGTATGTATGTATGTTTGTATCAAAGATTTCTCCAAATCTTTTCTTTTATTATTCTAACTTAGTATAGAAGAAAATAAACGAAATGAAATTTTTAAAATCGAATCACGTATACATAAAAAAAATAACCCAACTTTTAAATACTAACCAATTAAGACAAGAAATAGTTTTAAATATTCCTTAAAAAGAAACTCAATATAAATTAACACATCGCTAAGTCTGACTTAATTAAAAGACTAACTTAAGACTAACAATAAGAGTTTCAATTTTAAGTAAGTTCGTTTGAAAGGAAAAGGAAAAGGAAAAGTGCTTCGATTGAATACCCCACCTGAATAGAACAGACACCACTCCATGAATATTCTGAAACGTTTTTAGTTAAAAGTTTATTGAAAATAAATCAAAGGACTTTTTAAAAGTAAGGGAGATGGTACACTATATTCGGTATACAATGGTTTTTTAATTTTTTTTTTATAATCCAGTGAGTGGTTAATTATAATGAATAATAGTGGAGAACGGAGTGTTTGGACGCTTGAGTTACTACTAACTCCGTAATAAAGCTTCATAAAGTCTTTTCTCCGAATTATACGCGTTGAATAGCGGAAACCAACGTCGCGCTTTGCCTCTACCGTAACGAGGAAATTATAATATTCAATATTTCTTCAGTCGGGGATCGAATCCACAATCGTCACGTTTACAGCAATAAAAATCTTTTTTAGTTCCTACTGCTACTTTTACTTATAAAAATAATGCATTAAAACAAAGAAAAATTGCATAGCTTTTTGTTCGTTTATGCGTTTTTACGCATTAATTCATTTTATTGTAATAAATTTCTAGAACAAATTAACCACATTGGCATTGTGGTTTTAGTATAGATTTAAACTACACCTTAAGGCCAAGGTTTATGTATCGAAGTTAGTTTATTTATTAATTTATACATTAAGAGAATGGCGTTAAATTACTTTGAATACTGTTAAAATATTTGTTATAAATAAAAAAGTTGCATTTCTTTCATCATTTTACATTTATCACTTTCTACCTAAACATTTGGAGGCCAATATTTGTATATATTAGACCAGAACTTCAGAGAATTCGTCTCTTCATATTTAAAAAAAAAACTAAGTCATGAAAATGTACATAAATATATTCCCGATTAAATTAAGATAGCAAACTCATGTCTTATAAAATATCTTTAACAACTCCAAAAAAAATATCATACAATTATAATAAATTTAAATGTAAGTTTATATGTTACGCTTTAACGCCCAAACTACTAAACCGATTATCGTGAAACTTTGTACACATATTTTTAGAGGTATTGGAAAGTACATAGAAAAATAGCTTTTCGTTTCTAGTAAATGAAAAATTAGTTAAATTATTAAAAAAATCTATGACTTAGAGTCTTACTTCCTTTAACATCAAACCAGCCCATGTAATGACTTCTTTATAAGGAACACAAACGCTAAGAAGCTTTTCTTTTGATCGACTGTTTTTATCACTAACAGTTTAAGAATACCTTAGCATAAATTAAACGAAATGTATGCTAAATACTTCGGCTGCTTCCTTCCTTTCCAGTAAAATATTAGTTGCTGGCATAGGACTATTTTATTTCAATTTTTTTATTAAAATACGTTTTATTTCCGATATATTTTTTAATTGAGTTTTATAAGAAAAAAAAAACCTCTAGCATCCACCATTGTCTACGAAATCAGGTAGTACTTATATTTTAAAGAAAAGCGAGATAAACGTAAGAGATGTATACTGCTACGGTTGGGTATTATAACAGGAAAAAGTATAAAAGAAAACGGACAAAATCAGGTTAACAACAGCTGTGCGTTAGCGTAAAATCAATTGGCGGTATAAACTAAAATGTAAATAGTGACATTGCTATAATTTTCAATAAGGCGCAAAATCGACAATAACTAATAGATTATTCTCTAAACAATTATTATATTATAATATAATACTTAAGTTAAATTGGCTCATCAAATAACTATTAAAAATTTATTTACATAGTTATTATTACCAGCTAGTTACAAATAATTCCTATCAATAAAAGACAAAAGCGAAACTATAAAGCTAAACTAAAACTATTTAACTAACTAAATCATCTTATATATAATATCATAACAGCCTTTAGAATAGTAAGAGATTAATTATAACAGTGACTGGCACTACGAGATGTTTAATTGAGACTAAAGGGCATTCAGACGTGCCTAATCGTCTATCGACTTGGCTGGAGAATTGTCTCACTGAACTGAAAATATATAGTGTTATGTAGGAATGTACGAAGTAGGATTATCATAATAAATTGGAGGAAGTCTAAATTATACAGAGAATATGTTTTTCCTAGTAAAGCGCGGCGTTGAGTTCTGCCACTTAACACGCAAAGCCTCCAGAAGTCGGCAAAAAGTGGGGAACGGAGTGTATTAACATTAGGTTCCCTCTGCCTACCCTGCTGTGTGCGGGATACAGCGTGAAGCTGATTAGATTAGAAATAATTTTAAATTATTTTAGTTTTTTTCGCAGTTATGTTATAGATGACATCGATAGAGATGTTGTTAAAATTTAATTTTAGTTTTAGAAACAATTGCTATTATACAATTATTACAATATTTTACGTAACTAGATAAGTAGGACTATGTATAGGTAGGGGAGGTAGGGGTAAATAAGACAACTAGTAGTTGATGATTATTACTATTATATATATGGTTGACGACAGACATTATCGCGATCTAATAGCAGCTATACGGTGTAATTGAATTGTTCACCTATTAATTATCTATGAGGATTTATTTGTTTTAGCTAAACAATTTAACAACCATTTAACAAAAGGTGGAGAACGGAGTAAAGTGTCACTAGCTTGGTTAGTTTAAACAATACTAAAAGTAAAGAATTTTTGTATTGTTATAGGTGAAGGCAGTATTTTAACTGGATCTCTCTTAAACATGCATTTTTCTGTTGTGTAATATTATTTCTTTTTTACCGTACAACCTTTTTCGTGTGTTCTTCATTCAACGTGACACTGACGAAGTGATTGTGTGCTCAACTGGCACGCTTGGAACGCCATAGTAAAAAGAACAGAACAGAATAGAAAAGTAAAGAAATATAAAGGATTATTAACGATGAAAAAAGAATTAGAAAAAATAAAATTAACGTATAAATAAATCATCAATATTGTGCAATAATAAATGATGACATACAGCGTGTGGGGAGATACCAGATGATACAGCCCTAGGGCTACTCAATCCCCCAACAGACTTGGATAGTTTCAATTTTATGTCAGAATAGTAATATGCAATCAATAACTCTCTGCAAATTGCATTAAAAATGTATGTTGATTGTTGTTTAATACTTTTTACTCGACAGCGCAACGCAAACGAGGGTAATGTGTTTATCAATCTATGTATGCATGTGTGCACCACACGGTGTGCGTGTGTGTGTGTGTGTGTGTCTGTGTTTTATTATTACGCTTATTTTTTTTCTTTTTAGTTTAATGGGGATTTTTAGTTTTTTATAATATAAAAATTTGTTCTTCCTTTTTTAGTCAGTGACATTATTCGTACATTTATTTATTTAGAAGAATTGCTTATAGCAGTTACGAAATTATAACTCTATAGAAGTGTATTAAAATATGTACATATATAACATTAAACATTTTCTTGTAGATATTTATTACTTACAATCTACACATTTTCTTTGTACGTAATTATCACCATTTAGATTAAGTTCCATATTTCTTATTACTAATGAGGCTCAGCACAGCTTTGGTGACTTGCAGTCGAGGGGAATGAAGTACTGCAAACAACACACTAATAATGATAATCCTAATTCTCTTATTCTTGTGAAGATTGCAACCCTCCATTTGGTGGTTTGAGGATATTTATTGTTTTCCTCGTAGATATATCATTTATAAGCAAATAGCCTGAATTCTTATTAAATGTCTAAAAAAAAGGTGTTAAAATAATATTTCAACGACTTACCTATAGGTAGGATAGGTTATATCCGTTACTAACTTCACACGTATTTATTTAGACGCCAATACTATTTTTTGTTTTACCAAGCCTTGCATTGCATTACTTGTGCTGGGTCAAGTACTGAGTCTGGATGAAAGATCGAGGTTCTCCTACCATGAAATTTCCTGCTGAAATCTAGGCTTAAAATATAATTAATATATGCATTTACTTTAAATATGAAAATATTTAAATAGTTAATGAAATATTATTGGATATTTGTCATACTTTGCTATTATATATCTAGTATTAGTGGAATCTAAATTTTAAATTTGATATCTACCATCTATTCATTCGTCAATAACAACTAAACTTCAATTAAAAATAAAATAAAATAAATTTCTACATTCTATATAAAAAGAGATTAATATTCTATACAATATATAGACATAGAAACATTTTCTGCTATAAGCTAAAACGTTTTGATGATGTTATAAAAAAAGAATATCCCATTTGTATGCATATTTCATCCAATGAATAACTAATTTCTAAAGGCCGGCCGTCATCTGTGCGTAATTACGGAGCGTGAAAACGCTTAATTGTTTATCACTTTTAAAGTGTCGTGCGGGGTAACAAGTGTTACATATTGGTGAATATGTATATATACTTCCTTTTGTTACTAAAAGGCCGCCGATTTCTGGAAACGTGTTGAGAGCTTTGCCTCCTTACTAGAGCGAGGAAAATAAGAACAACAAATATTCCTCGAGTAGGAAACGAACCCACCACCTGTCGCGTTACTTTGGTTGTACCACTGCGCCATATGATGAGATTATTTCCTAAATATTTATAAAGGAAGCAATAAAATAGCAAAATATTTTATAATATTTTTTTCAGTTTTAAACTTTGTCGCATAAAAGGGTAGGCAAAGGTATAAAAGACACCGTTCTACACTTTCTGCTTTCTAATTTTTTTTACAGTGACAGCACTCAACCCTGCACTTTGCCTCATTACCAAAAGAGAAACATTAGAGTTAATTACATGTAAACATTTATTTATACTTAAAAATATTTAATTTAAAAAAAATAAGCCACAGGACGTATAACAATATTTCTTTTCAATTGTAACCAGAATACAATAACTATATAGTTATAATAGCGAAATGTTAACATGAACGAGGTTTTTTTTATTATACGTAGATACGCGAGTTTGCAACAAAGCCCATTCGACAAAACATCCTCTCCGTATCATATGTGGATTTTTATAAGCATTATTACCGCATATGGCTACAGTGATAGCGGCTGACTGACGTTGTTTGTATAGCATTATAAAATGTTTTTGTATAATTATTTTATTTTTATGAGAAAACGTTACTTTTCACGGTACGGTTATTTAATAATGTTATAATACCTATGTTGAGAATATAAGAATTTATATTAAAAAAATATATTGTAGCAATTCATTTAATTTCTGATAAAGTAAATTGTTGCTTTTGTTGTCTTATTTTAAATATTAAGCTTCACGTTGTAAAATAGGTGTAGGCATAGGGAACCTGGGAACCTAATTTTAGGTCATATGAAGCTTAAACTTCCTAAACTCCAAATTCAATCATGTCCAATTCCAATCGAGCGATTAAATTTTTAGATACCAAATTTTAATCACAAAAAGACAGAACCGAGTTATAATATATGAACAAATATATGAGATTTCTCCATTTACGTAAATTTAAATTTTCTTCATGAATATCTCCAAATCATATCGCATCAAAACGGTTTATTCTAAATCCGGATTACATCCTCATCCTGACAGAATGTATTCTATATTTATCGTAGCTGACCGGACGTTTTTCCCAACAATACAAACCTTATGTGAGGATATTTTATGGAAGGATTTGGTCTTTATAATGAATTCAGGTGAATGAAAACAGAATTTTTCATGCTGACTCACTCATGGTATAGTGAATTTTGTATTATAGAGCTCCCTATGGTGCTGTTATTCAACGTTATAACATGAAATACTTTAGCTGCCTTGGATGTTAGTAAAAGTTATTTATATTTAAATTAGAATAGTAAATATACTCGTATAAACGGATACAAAATAAGTACAAAAACAATAAAAAACTGGGAAGAAAAAAAAAACAATTTTGTCGTGTAAAATTAGCGTATTTACTAAAAATATAAATGACTAAAAACAAAGTGTTATTTTAACCAAAAATAAGCAAAGATAACTATAATCACCTCACACTATATAACAACTAATGTAAACATAACTATCAAAGGGTATTTAATCACTCAATATCCTCAAACAAATATCCTGATTGCAAATTAAACAAACAATGGTGGAAATGAACGGAAACGGAAGTGCCGGACGCGGTCTATGGGTGACATTTGACTTGCTAGGGATGTAAGTTGGAAGTTGGGGCGCTTTTCACAAATACGTAGTGTATTTGTATTGGAATTGACTTTGTATTTTATTTAAGCTTGCTAAGATCAAAATAAGTGAATTAATTTGTTGAGTTTGTAAGAGAAAGCTCATAAGAGAACTGTTTATTAATAAAAGGTATTTATTCTGGAAATATATGTAAGTAATAATTAGGCGGAGGATTAAAGTATGACAAAAGAAAATATACAAAACGACCACCTGTACCCACTTGATAATTTATATGACACTTGTGTTGTCAAATTGCTTTAAAAGCGAAATCGTTTAAACAACGAAATAAATTAAAAACAGTCATATAACAAATCACGAAAATTATGGGAAAACTTTCCCTATTTACGTATTCAGGTGTCAAGCTAAATATTCCTCCTGTATGGGATGTCAATGGGAGGATTTTCAAAGGAAATCCGATTTTAAGTTATATAAGGTTAGGAACTACAACGGGTTCAATATAAACTTTAATATCAGGTCATATGAATCATCAGATGCATCCCGTTAACATTCACTTTCCTAGAACACTGCTACCAGAATTTGGAAACAGCAATCACTCACTGCGTAATCTCTCAGGATTTTCTCGCTCCGAACTGTCATCAAAGCCCCCCAGAGATAGAGTGCTCTGCCCTTTTTGTTTTTAAAAGGCTGCATCTTACAGATAAGGTGCAAACGTCCCCCATACTTCCAACTCTCGTTATTTAAATTTCAATGCACATTATAATTCGACGTACACTCCACTAAATCACATCTTCAACATATGGCTGGAAATGTTTTAGTTCACGAGAGGCGCACTTGGTCCCTATCGTTGGAGAAAAAATACAAAGAAAATTATAATCTTCACTGTATGTCGAACTGCCATCAAAGCTATAATATTGTTTTGAAGTGCGCCGAACTGCCGCGCGCGCCCCAGCCGCCATCTTACCATTTTGTTTTTGACACTTCACTTTAATCACAGCGCGAAAACATAACAGTCGCGTTCTCATTTCGAAAAGAGCAATATTTACCCGCCAAAGCGAGAGGTGCGTGAAATATGGCGACGTCTTTGTGAGCACCAAATATTACTTTTCCCTTTTTCTCCTTCCTTTTGTTTTCTATAAACACGCATAAATGAATATTCGATTTAGTGCGATTCAATAATTCGCACATCAAACGTTAATACTTTTTGTATTGGGTTGCCATAATTTAAATTTGGCAATGGACGAAAGATTTATGCCCCCATTTTCCGGTATCGGGGGCTCGAAATTAAAACGGCCAGACGTGAATATTATCATATTCGAATGATAATCGGTGATGATTGAATCACGATTCACGTATGAACGAAATGAATACGCCGGACCGAGCTTTTGTTTGAAATGCTGTAATTCGACCGTGTATTGAATAGGTAATTGATGTTTTAAGGTTTCCTCGCCCATTGGGGGCACTGATTGGCAATTAGTATTACGAATATCAGCTTCACGCTGTATCCCGCATGTAGCAGGGTAAAGGGAGCCTAGTGTTAAGACACTCCGCTCTCCGTTTTCCGTCGAATTCTGGAGGCATTGGGTATTGAGTGGCAGAAAGCAGAGCTTTGCTTCGACACCAAAGCGAAGAAAGGAAAATATTAAATATTTCATTTCCTCGAGTGGGAATCAAACCCAGAACCTGTCGCGTTTATAATGGAACACTTGTGTCCCTACCTCACGACTAACCCGAACCAATTGCACATTATTTTACAGTCAATTTTACAAACAACCGCACCGTCCCAAAAAAAGGGGTTAACAAGTTAATCTACATTTTACCTATATTTTTTTGTAAATATTTTATAATTCTATTATTCTCTCTTTCTAAAAAAATATCAAGAAATAAATAACTTAAATATTAATCTCATAATTTTGTATACAAGAATAAAGAATTAACAACAAATTTCTCTATAACGTTACATGGATGTAACAAGGGCTATACATCTTAAAATTTCGCTATTAATAATTGAGCCACGTCGTTATAAGGCTCTTACAAGGGTACCTTTACAAGATAAATAACCATTAGTTAATCCAAGGGCAACCTCGCCGTCGCTCAGCCCCGCAATATTGCTATAGTCCAGGAACCGTTTTAATGAAATAAAATTTGCATATTATCAAGATTTATCGCGACGTTTTGCATCGGAAAACAATGATGTTACGGATAATTCGAGAGGAACATAAGTTGTTTCGTGTTTTTGAATGATTTTAATTGGTTTAATTTTTTTTTTAGGTTCACGCTCTATCCCGCACATAGCAGGGTAGGCAGATGGAACCTAGTTTTAAAGTACTCTAGTAAGTTCCACATTTTCCGCCGAATTCTTGAGGCATTGCATTTTAAGTTGCGGGACTCAACGCCGCGCCTTGACACCCGAATGAAACCAACATTAATAAATAATAATTCATTTCTATGAATGGGAATCGAACAGCCAACCGTCGTTAACAGTCTCAAGTTTGTGCCACTACGCCATTACTGGCCTCTTGGCTCTCGACTTTAATTGGAAATATTTTGAACAATTTCCTAAAACAATGAATATGTATCCATTTCGGTTCTCAAAGCGTTTTTAATTTTTTTAAGTGGAGAGCATGACACTTGTGTGTAACTGTTTTTGCGGGGGAAAGTGTTTTTATACGAAATATGTAGGTACGAGTACATTGATCACTACAGAATAATGGGGGTCGGTAAATTGTGTTTTTGTTTGAAAACGGTAAAAGAAATAATGTACTAATGTATCTCAAGTTTTTAAAACATAAATACGACGTTAACAATAGAAGTAAATTATTTTTTAAAGCAAACCGACGGCGATTAAATAGCAAGAAAACAAAACAAAAGGATGATAAATTAAACAACCTTTAAGTTAAGAATCTTAGGGTAGATTATTCAGCTTCCCGATGTATCCCGCACACAGCAGCATAGGCAGAGGAAACCTAGTGTTAAGGCACTCCACTCTCGATTTCCCAATTCTGGAGGCAATGCGTATTAAGTGGCGGAACTTAACGCCGCGAGTTACCTCGACAACAGAGCGAAGAAATATATATGTATGTATATTAAATATTTAATTTCCTCGATTGGAAGTCGAACCCACTAACACAAAAAGTACCATTTCCAAACAAAACCAAAACACCAAAAAATAGAGAACTTTAAATGCAAGTGGACTACCCAATGCCTTTTTCATTTTCTCTTGACTTGTACTAATGAACCAATTTAAGAAGCAACAAACGGAACAGCTACCATCCCTGACTTTAAATCTTAAGACGGGAGACAAACAGACAAATAAGGGACTGAGCCCTTCATCAGATATTATTCGATTTGCATCTTCAACTTGAATTTTGGGGCCACCTTAATCGTTTGGGCTTTGAAATGGAGAATAATAAAGGATTTGGTATATCATTTGCATTGTGGTATTATATTCTTTTGTATCTTAAATATTGTATTATATTTTAAGGTGGAATTGGTGAATATTGTCAACAATTTATTAGTTAACTGATGTATTCTTTTACGAATTTCTGTTTTGGTCCATCTACACATATAAATAAAATTAAAGAGTCTATAATTTAAAAATAACTGTATTTATAATTATTTAGACGATACGAAAACCCGAACAAACAGTTTAAAATTTTTGTATGTCGGTATATTTTTCTGTTTTTCTCTCATATTGAACTGATATTGAAATATGTAAAACACTAAACATTTTTCTAATACTTCATTTTTTACGTGCAACATCAGACAAAATCCCAAAAGATTTAAATTATGATGTCTATTAATATAATTCAAGCGGGCGAAGTTTTTTTTTTTGCATCACGCTCTATCCCGCCAATCCCGCAAATCTAATCTAGTGTCAGTGTCACATCCAGTTCATTGCTTACCGCACCTATTTGAAACATTGCGTAAAAACTTCACACATAAATTATATTGTTATTAAAACCTTTATATTAACAACGAAAATATGACATTTTAAATGCTATCACATTTAACACCCGTCATACTTAACCAGCATAACAAATCTCATGTCATTTGCAATTACAAAATTGCATCAATTTCATAAAAAAGTAAATGATCCACTCATCTCCATGCTAATTCCTCCGAGGGATACATCTCGTTAACCTGAGTGGTCTAAAACAGGGAACAAAACCTAATCACATTAAGTGAATCTACTTGCCTTGATTTAGTAAAAAGTGGATTTTTGTTTATACCCGTACGTTAGTTCTAGCTCGACTACACTTAAACTGAACGAATATAAACTAATATATTAAGTAAATGGAAAACAAAATAGTTTGGTTAATTTATTTTTTTTCGCTTCACGCTTTATCCCGCATGGAGCAGGGTAGGGAACCTGAGAACCGAATCTTCAGACACTCCATTCTCCATTAATTTGCTTCCGTTCCACAGTCTATCCAGTGGATTCCTCCACCTCCTCAACGCTACGCTTTGCCTCTTTACGAGAGCAAGTATCGAACCCATGAATGGTAGTCATGGGTAAGTATAGTTCTATCATGGGTAAGTACAATTCTATTCATTGAAGTCCCAAGCAAAATGTTGCTATCAATATTTTAATTTTTTTTGTAATTAGTGTACCAATAAAATGTATATATTTTTTAAAGTAGACAAGGTGTATGAACAATATTAATAGATATATTAATTCAACAAAAATACAAAATCCTCATACAAAACTATAAGAAATAAAAAAAATATTTAATCTCACAAATAAAACAACTACAAAACCAGATTTGAGCATTAAAAGAGAGTGTTAAATCGTACGTAAAATCGAAAATTATTATCCGCGGCCGTCCAACGCAGTGCCAGAACTAGATTTATGGTTTCAGCACACAAGGGACGCTATGAATATGAATGGGTTAGGTCCTAGTGGCTGTTAACACTAACTATTTATATATAAATTTAAAACTATGCTAGGATAGAATATAGATAAGAACTAAATAGTACAAAATAAGTAGAGAGAGAGAGAGATTATCGTATCGTAACTATTTTAAACATTATAACTAAATAAAAGGTTGTAGTGCAGCGGTACAGTGTAAAGTTGGAAACGTGGCGATTGTTCGATTCTCATTTATGGGAAGGAATTAATTTCATTTCTTGCTTTTAGTAGGAAGATAAAAAGCGCAGGGTTGAGGTCATTCAATGCGCAATGTCTTTAAGACATTAAATAGAAGGTGAGGAATGGATTGTATTAATACTAGATTCCTTTGTCTACAATGCTATGAAAGATACGGCGTGGGTCTACAAAAAAAACAAGATATTCAATTTAGTTACATTCCTACCTTAATTACCAAATATTTACATTTATCATATCATATATTTGACACAAAAATCTTCGCTAAAATTAAATTAACGCAGTAAGACAATCAAAAACGCTTTCAAAATCTTGAACACTAAGAAGTTAAACTGATATTCATATAGACGCTTAATTCGACGATTACACTATTGTTCTATACTTCTATAGGGGCCCCTCTAAATCACGAGCATAACTCATACAGCCCCTTTAAGCAAGATCCTCCTTTTCATTGAGAATTTAATTTCATTTTCACCCCTCTCCACTCAGTCTTTAAGAAAAGAATGACCGAATGGCTCAGCATTAAGAAATGTATAAAAGCCAAAAAGTAAACTATGAAAAAACGTATAGAACTTTATTAGATTTTATTTGGATTTAAAAAGGTATGTTTTTGTAATTAGGTAGTGCTTCAAATATACTTGAGGCTGTGTTTATTAGTTTTTAGAAAACTTTTCAAACTCATTTAAATTTTTAGAGTTTTGTACCTCAGAAGGTAGAAATGGAAGCCTTATAGGATCACTTTGATATCCGTCTGTCTATCTGTCTGTCGAATCCATTTATCTCGAGGTCACGGAGCGGTCACTTTAAAATTATTATCAAATATTCAGGTCTGGTCTCTATGAGCACAGCAAAAATCAAGCTTAAAGTCAATGCAATCAAAAGATAAGATAAGAGCATTTATGCATGGTTTTTGGTGCATTTTGTACGAAATTCGACGCGTGTACTAAACATAGGTATAGTCTGCGAGATACAAATAAAGGAAAAATCTAAAAATAGAAAATTTATTGGTATTTCATTAAAAAAAATACACGCTTATATATTTAATTTCGTACAAAGTTAGTATAAGTTTTTTTAGATCTGACCGTTCACGTGAAAGTTGTGGTTTCTATCCTCTCATGAGTCCGCCCCCGTTAGCCAGTGTGGCTAGACAAATGTGCGTTAGGTCTTGTGACTCAACAAGACAATTTTTCTAAAGTGCTTGAATAGTAGAAGTTATACCCAACTACTTGACAATACAATAAGATTTGTGGAAAGGTGTACTCTCAGTGTAAATTGATATTGACTTATTTCTTTCCTTCTCAAGATCGACCAATCTTTATTTTCAATATATAACTCTACTCTAATGTTTTACTTATTGCTTTTATTTGGCGAGAGCAAATGGAATTGTTTTTTCTAGCGTTCACCGAGTCTGCATTTTTATATTTAACTAAATTATTTATGTTCAACGTGTACCCCCAAATAAAACATATGAATAAATGCTTCTTAAATATTTTTAGCACCACGTTATATCTCGTATTTAGCAAGATAAGCAGAAGGAACCTAGTGTTAAGACATTTCATTCCCCAATATTAAGTAATAGTAAAATTATCGCTAAACACTAAATCTAATTTTAATTAATACAAACTAAATATTAAGTTTATTTTTCTTTCTATAAATAATATCATTGAAAGTATATACCTTTACATTTAAACAATAGAACTATACAAGCATTCCATAGAACAAAGCACAGTAAAAACATTTTAATCACGTGCTTTAAATCCATTAGACAGGTATTACTGTATCGTATCTAACTTATCTTAACTCCATCCAGGGATAACCAATAGTAACTAAGTTAAGAAGACTCGCAATTCCCTTCATTGTAGCAGATAATCCTGTCTTGAATACAGAAGGCGTGAGACGACGATATGTTCATTAATATATTATTAGTACTGTGCTTGGTTGTATGAAAAGTTTATAATTTTATTATAGTATGTTAGAGTGAAGCTATTATATTGTAGTGCAGTTCTGATGTGTCTAGCATTATGGTAATAGCTTCAAATCTCTCTTTCAACTTTCTCGTCAACTCTTTTATTTGTAGGCAAACATACCAAGGCAAGGTAAAAAAATAATACGTGGTTGTTATTTCATAATATGCAGAAATTTATCTTTCTTCTCAATTTCTCTCTTTTGAATCTGTTCCATAATTAAATCTATCTTGTGTAAGAGAGACAGGTTTTTTTTAATTTTGACGTATCCATCTAAAAAGATTTAGATGTAGAGTTCCAAGATTTCCCCGAGACCGTTTTCTCAAAGATTTAATCACTTATCAATTGATTCAGCAAATTCATTACATCTCCAATTTCAAATTACATTTAAATAAACACAAAAACTACCTGCACTCGACGTCGCCTCACAAAAGAACCAATTCCATCTTAGCTAGACTAATCCAATCGAAGGTACAATAAGATCAAATTGCTTAGAGCTAACATCGCACGTTATTGCCACTAAATCTTTCACTCCGGAATACAGAACCTTCGTATACGAGAACACCCCCTGGCTATTGCTTTAGGCCTTTTGGATACATTTAGCGATTGATGCTGGAGTCGCGGGTCAATGTGCACACCAAATATTTGTCTTATCCTCGCCTTCCTTGCCTTCTGCAGTTTTATTGCGCTGTTAACAAATAATTCTAAATCTATGTTTGTGTTAGAAATACGGTGGAATATGTAGTGTTTAGTGTTTTCGATTTTTTTGCTGGTGTTCCTATGAAATTGATAAAAAACGTTCATCATTGTATATAATTAAATATTAGATTGTAAAGTTGGGATTTTTTAAATATTACATTTTGAAACATTTTAGCTATAATTTTATGATTCAAGAAATTTCACAGGAATACTAGCCTAGATAAACCGCGAGTAAAAACGAAGACATTAAATACATCATTCTATATAAACCATATTTGGATAATTTTTAATATTCCATTGAAACGGGAAAAAACAAAATAGCCACAAGTTTGTAGTCCACGCAGATAAAACTACGAGTATTAGTTACTATATAAAATATTCTTATATAATTAAGCAATATTCTATGTTCAATTGCTGAAATGTGGAAATATAAATGTGAAAATATTTAATTTACAACAAACAAGAATTTCTGGATGTTCCTAAATAGTTTTAATTTTTATCCCAAAAGAAAATAGCTTGTTTATTGAACCATTTAATTTGATTATTCTCACTTCATTTTCATTTACGAGTAGGACTTGGAACAAATTCAAATAAACTCGAACGTCAAAATCTATCACTGCAGGCTATCCCGACCCAGGTGCCGGATGACATTTGATGGGCTAGGCCCAAATAAATTCGTACCACACTCATTCGCATCACGTACCGCCGAATTTGTCATATTGGATTTTGGAGGCGTCGTAGGTACGTCTCTCCCTTGTCACGCGAAAATGAAAGCGTGTATTATTTTTTTCTCAGTTGGTTAAAAATCAACGTTAACGCTACCGTCATAAATGCCATTTCCATGTAGAGAAGTCTAAATATCGCGATTTTCTTTAAAATATTTTGATAATGGAAACGACAAACTTGTTTTCTTTATACGAGCCAAGTTTTATAGAATATGATTACAAATTCATTTTTTTGATCCAACGTAAAATTGCCTTCATTACTTTTAGATTAGTTAATTTAAAGGTGATAATTGTGTTTCTTTTTGTTGTTAGTTATATTTGGGTATATGAGAATCTTAGAAGCTTTTGAAACTTTAGAGAAAGGATATTTTTTATTTACTTGCAATAAATAGTATTTTCAACTATACACTAAATGCCTAATGTTCAGTCAGATTTCTTTAGCTTTACGCTGTGTTTCGCACATTCTCCTTCCGCTATGGGATACAGGGTAAACCTAAAAAAAGTATGTGGTATTTGGTCGAATTAGATGAATATCGACTAATGCCTGAATTTTCATCGAAAATCTAGTCTAAAATTAATTTGCAATCTTAGTTCTGAGTTCCACACAGGCAATAAATACGAAGAATTGTATATTCAGTAGTAAAGATAAAATATATTTTTGAAACTTAATTCGAAACAAATCCTTTGGTTTCAAAAAATCTCACGTGACCTCAATTGTACAGAAAATCTCTTTCTATAAAACATAATTCTTATAAATCTTATTCGCATATTTTATCCCAATAAAGGGATGAAATAAACTATTTCATCCTTCAACGAATCGGAATTTCTGCTGTAACCGTATTTCTTATTGTCATGCCCTCAATACGCTGACGAGACCAAATCAAATTATTAAAATATATACTTATAGTTACTAAGAAGTAAATAAACTGGTAATGTAATTATAACGGAAAATGATTTTTTTAATGCCAATTTAATGGGTACTAATTTCATAGGTATATCAAATATTATAAAAATCTTTAACAAAAAAACCGACATCAAATAATAACTTATGTAAATTTAAGACATATGTTTTCCTCATGGACAGTGTTGTTAGAACTGAACCAAATGAGGACGAGCACGGGAACACGGGAAGCACCTTTCACATAAAAAAAGAATAATCAAAATCGGTTCACTAAGTCAAAATTTATGAGGTAACAAATAAAAAAAACAATCTAATTAAGAAACTCCTTTTACAGAAGAAAGAGAAAAATTAAAAATTAATAATGCCATTTAAAATAAAATAAAAGCAAGCTTACTTTAAATTCCATATTTTAAACGTCTCAATACTAAATAACATGGCAACATTTGTTCAAACGAATTCTAAATTTATGTATTCTCATCAAACAGCTGTAAGAAATTCTAAACTCAATCAAGAAAAATCAAAATGCGGAAAATGCGAGGGTCTCTAACGGAGGGTTAAATTCGTGTTATCGATTCATTTTTATGACTCTGCTGACGTTTCCACTCTTTAACCGATATACGGTTCTCATGTTTGCTCCAGTAAGCTCTCCAAATAACGCATTAATATAAATAAATGATTTCAAAATATATACTACCCCTTCAATATTTTTTGCAGAGCACATTCTATTGGTTCACAGAATATTATTTTCCAATAATGAAATTTGTTCAATAATTCGAGCGTACCCAGCTTAATAATATATTCATTTTCCTCAAGTAAGTGGAAAAAATAATATTTACGAAAATATTCATATCATCATTCTAGGCAAAGGGTAAAGAAAACACACCCACACCCAGAGCGCTGGTAAAGACTAGTGTTTAAATAACTCTCATTTGAATATTTTCAAAGCTTACTCTTTTGTATATATTTTAATTAAAACCCACTAGTTTTTTTTATATAAAACCAAAGCATAAACCACTCTCGTATGACAATAGTATATGACATAGCCACGAAGCCGCAGCCAGGCCGCAACAAACAGTCTTTGAAGGGCTATATCGTTCGACTAGTTGGTGGACTAATCGTACAACTAGTGCAGCGTCGGTGCAACTGCACCAACAGGATAAACAACTTAGATATGTCCCCAATACTCATTATTAGGGTATTTTTTCGCATGGTCGCCCCTGATAAATTCCTGCCATGGAAGATAAGGGGGAGATGTGGAAGATAACAAGCGCATTATCGAATTCCGATGTCGTATTAAAGCAGAAAAACTGACTTTAATTAAGATTTATATCCTAAAGCCGTTGGGAGTGGGTGTGAAATCTAAACGGTGCATAATTACAACTTTAAATTAAACATAACAACAAAAGATATAAAATATTATAAAAATTGGGATACATCTTTTTTTCAGCTTCACGCTGTACGCAGCAGGGTAAACAGAGGGAACCTAGTTTAATACTACGACTTGCGTGTTGACTCGCGGAACTAAACGCCGTGATAGTAAATTAATCTTTTTATAAACTTTTTTATGTCCCATAATAAAAATATATTATCCAGCATCGATCAAACATTGTATATTGTCCTAATCGAGGGAAGGTAACGGCCCATCTGAAAATTATGGTCCCATTAAATAAACATATTGCGTTCCGCGGATTCCTCATAAAAGACAACATATTGAACGGAATATTCTTCCTCAGTTCCAACCATTACCGGGGTATTGAGGATAGGCCGATATTTATTTCGGCATCTTTATTGAAATTCTACAAGCGACAAAGTTTCCGATCTACGGGAGGAGGAATGTCGAAACTGGTAAATTAATGGTATTCGATGATACAGTTTCGTTTTCACCTCTTGAATATTATAGGCTGACTTAAGGAATTATCTAAAGATTAATAAGTGTTTTATATATTTTAAATAAATAAAATAAAAATCAGCTTCAAACAGCAGAATCGGCAGACAGAGAGACAGAGAATTCTACAAGCATTGCGTGTTGAGTGACGGAACTTAACGCTTCGCTTTGCCTCGACACCAGAACGAATAAATGAAAAAAAAAATCATTTCATAGCACAGGCACAGGGGCAAAAAGTGTTATTTTTATACATTTTAATACTACGATAACATATTAATATGAAAAAACGTTAAAAATACATTAAAAAGTAAAAACAAAGACCGATACAAAAATAAATGAAACATTGTCCAAACGATCAATAAGACATTAATAATAAATAACCTATGACCCTTAAATTAGTAAAGAATAGAAGGCTCGGATCACAAAGCCGCGGTACCAGTATGTAAACTGTACAGTACAAATCCCTAGGCGTAGGGTAAGTCGGCATCACACCCCTCAACCCTTGACGGGCCATATTGAAATTCTAAAGCAAGTGTGTGTCACAACACTTACAACTTGACATCGATCACTTTACTGTTTACGTGTTTTGGTTCAACTTTATAGTGAGTTTGATATAAACATTACTTTTTATTTATTTATAAGGCCAGTTTTGGCGATTGGCATCAAAGATATAAAAAAAATAAGAAAATTGGGATAATAAATTAATCTTTATTAAATTAATTAATTTAATCTTTTAATATTTTTTTTCATGT
This sequence comes from Heliconius cydno galanthus, assembly GCA_036379175.1. Taxonomy (NCBI): domain Eukaryota; kingdom Metazoa; phylum Arthropoda; class Insecta; order Lepidoptera; family Nymphalidae; genus Heliconius; species Heliconius cydno. The sequence continues at coordinate 256,481 of JAKRZM010000578.1, forward strand.
ACTGTCAAAATGTACAATCCCGTGTCGGTCAGATATTGTATATATATTGTCCTAATGGAGGAAAGGTAACGGCCCATCTAAAAATATGTGATATATCCTACTGATATTATAAATGTGAAAGTTTGTAAGGATGGATGTTTGTCCAGCCTTCACGCCAAAACTACTGAATGGATTTAGGTGAAACTTTCAGTTATATACGATATCAGAATAACACATAAGCTACATTAGGAATATGAGTCTAAGCGGGCGAAGCCGCGTGTTGACCACTAGTTATAATTATAATATAGAAAACTTCAGTAAAATCTTGTGTTTAAAGTATTTTCTTCTACTTAAGACTGAAAACACTTGAGAAAAGTGAAGTATAAGATATATTTCTTAAGACGTTTCCTGAATTTCACGTTGTTATGCTCGCTGTGAGATGAAAATTAAAGTTTGAACGAAATTACAGCGACAAAAACCGTTTAGCGACTTCAGCTTCATAATTTAGCCAAGTTTATAAATACTAAGACTTATTATAGCTAAGCTAAAACCTCAGAGGGCTCAATGTCGAGAGGCTAGACTGGGCAGAGGGTGTAAAGAGGTAAGCCTTCCTCCCTCGTTCGTTTAAGAAGTTTCCAAGGTATCTTAATGACCTTTTAGTATTCAACACCGTTTTGTATCGTAAATATTTTTAAAAGATTTTTTTTCAGATTTATAATCGGGTGCAGCATTAACCTTACATTATTTTAAGAGAACCTGGAAACTTAGTGCAAAGACATTCATTTAGATACATCCTTTCCACACTTTCCGCTGAATTCCATAGGCGTTGCATGTTGAGTGCAGGAACCCAACGCCGCACTTTGCCTTGTTGTCAGAGAGAGGAAATGGTAATCGAACCCACAACCTGTCGCGTTCACAGTACGCTTGTGGCTCCTGCGCCACGTCTGGCAAGTTTTTATGAAATGTCCGTCCGTATATATTTTTAAGTTCTTCTTGACTGAATAATTGCATGTCACAATGAAAAACGGAAGCTAGCTTAGGGCGCTTTGATTGGTCCACCAAGTGTCACATGTCAGATAGAACGAAGGCGTGTTCTAATTTCAAATTGAAAACCATTCCTTGCATCCCCTTTTTTATATTTGAACTAAATCTGGCGCAACTATATTTTATAAAAACTTGTGAAAGGATTTTCTTAACATTTTTTAAAATATTATTAATGAAAGGAAAATACTTGGAAACTTTATAAGATTTGAACGTAGCAGAACTCGAACTTTGCAGATGAAATTTGTGTTCAATGGTTGTAGATTCACTTCCTATTCAGGAAAAAATAATATTTTTGGTGTTTGATAAATTTGATTATAAAAACCAAGATCTCTAGATTTTAGATGAATGAAGATAAAAAAGAGATAAAAAAAATGTTTATCTTAAGAAACCTAAATAAACTTTATTTTACCACGTTCGCGATTCTAAAAATATCCCACGACCTTAAATAGAAGTTAAATAACAATTGGATTTATAAATAGCAATCATCGAGTTATCAAGTAATTAAAAAGTTTAAGGCATACCAAATCTGATTTTCCCCTCTTTCATCTTTCATTACGTTTATCGTTAAAGAAATTCAAAAGTAAATTCAATGAATGCTGTTAATTGAACTTTTGTTATACCGCCAATAAATAGGTCAATGGATTTAACGAGCCAATGAGTTTTTCATTTAGTTTATCACCATATAGACAAAGCTTTCTAATTTACATATACTGTTATATGTATCAAAATCAAAATATTCTTTATCCAATTAGGCCATTACAAGCACTTTTGAATCATCAAGTTATATAGAAATGTCAGTAGTGTCAGTCGTACTCGAAGGTACCACCAGGTTGGGAAGCAGTTCTGCTGAAAAGTTGTTGGAGCTCACATTAGACATGTCGAATTTTGTATTAACACTACTCGGCCGCCGCAACTTTGTTAACGTGGGCTTGATATAAATGGAAACAACACACAATCCTGGAAAAAGCCAGGAAAAATTGGGAAATTTTATTTTCAATACTGGTATATGCCAAATTTATACGTAATGGATCGAGGTATGTACTAAACTCACAATATTCCAATTTTCAAAAAAAGCAAAAGAAATCTAAAATTAAATAACGCTTTTCTGCCCAAAAAAAATTTAGATTTCTTTAATTAAAGACATTACCTTCATTATAAGTTGGTTAATAGAAATAAACATGTCTATATATCTTCACATTGCAAAACCCTTTAATATATTTTTAATCTACTGTAGAATATATAATATTTATAGTACAGTGTATATATTTCCTTTAAATACACCCAAAGCATTACCAAATTTGAACTATGATTTCCCAAAACATACTATACATACATACATTCGAGTTGAAAGGGCTCTCCCGTACGCAATACATAGTTAGCGAGTTCGGGACGTCCCAACTTCTCCATCCGCAGGGTAGCTAACGAACCGAATAGTTTTCGTCATTTTGTCAACAGTGATACTTGTTCATACATGTTTAAATTACTAATTACATTCCATTTAAAGAGAGAGAGATTGGTTGGTTTTTTTGCATTAGAAATCCAGGATTATTAGACTGGGAGTATAAGTGTATAGAAAATGGTTCATTATGCGCACCATGAAAGCGAGAAGAGACTCGAGAACCATCAATTTATTTATTTTTCATCTTCACGCTGTACCTCACATATGTATAACAGGATAGGCAGAGAAAACATAGTGTTAAGACACTCCGTTACTTACTTTCTGCCGAACGTTTTCCCCGTATTGCGTAACCAAATCGAAGAAATAGCAGTATTAAATATTTCATTACCCCATGTTAAACCCACTACCATCACGTAGTGCAATAGCCACGATATCTACAATCGAACCATCAAAAAACCCAAAAACCCCACAGACAGATATGCCACAAAGTTTATCAGTCATGCCTGAAACCTAAAACTTAAGTCTGATGCCTAACTCCATTAGACTGGACCGTTGTCTGGCGCGCGTTGTAAACAGAAGCGGTACTCACTTATGTACATTTTACTCGCTACTTCCGTTTTTGGTTAAAGGGATTTAGCGAAAGAAAAACCTCATGAAAAATAAATGAAATAGTGTAGTTGTTAATATTATATGCTATTTTTTTATATTTTTTTATCTTTACGTTGTATCCCGCATATAGCAAAGAATGTAGATAGCCTAGAAACTAAGTGTTGAGTCACTCCATTTTCATTAAGACACTTTCCTTGCCCATCTTACGCCGAATTTTCAAGGCATTGTGTTGAGAGGCGGAATTCAACGCAGCACTACCTCGTGAATAAATAAATATATTAAATATCTCATTCCCTAGAGTTGGAATCGGACCCACAATTTTTGTATTTTAAGTCGCAAGCTTGTACCCCTGAAAGAAATTCAAATAATTTGGCATTTGCTGTAAGCCTAAGCTTCAAAGTTTTTGGCTCGATCTAATTTTTTTGTGGTTACAGCAAAAGATGTTTTTTGTAATATTGCTCATAAAACTTACACAGGCGCTTCCTTTTGTAAATTAAGTAAATAATATGCAGTACTGTACCTGAAAAAAGAAAAGAATAGCTTATTAATAGTGAAAAAATCATAGAATATAATTATCGACCTATTCTAATACATTTCTTTTTAATGAAAAAGCTGAAACGACTATATTTTCATCATAAAGTTCCTGTCTCTTTAATTTTCAACAAGCTACGAAAACATTTTTCCATCCAAGGTTCAGGTTTCAGGGTCAGGGGAAATAAATTTACCTTAAAATCATGTGACTAAGCAAGAATAGGACAACAATAGAAATTAGAGTTCCCATTCATGAAAACCCTTAAAACGCGATCCTGAATCGTTCCCTCGGGAAATTATGGACTTAGCACCTGACAAGGCTCAAATTTTAATGTTAGCGACGCCCTTCTCTTTGCACTTTGGAATAAATTAATATATATACTGGGAATACTGGCTAAAATTTTGTAAGAATTTATTTGGACACGACTTTTTTAAGAATATCAGACAATACAATATCAATTTTTAAAATAAAATAATTAATTTTATTTAAATTTTAATAATAAAATGAAACTAATTACTAATTTTTAATAATAGAAATATGTAAGAAATGCAATATAGCACCTATTCATTTGTATATAGCAATAACACCGTTGTGTATTTAAAGGAAAAATAAAAAGTTTATGATATTCAAAAGTTTAGATATTAAGTTGACAAATTTAGATACACAAAACACCTTATGTATAACTTTAGGGCGGTAAATTTTTAATTATAAAATATTTTACTTAAATACGTTTTTCGTGTTTTTGTATATAGAAAAAATGGAAATAGAAATCAATGGGAATTCATTGACAGCAGAAAATACCTTTTCCTAAGTAAGATATTATGCTATTTTTTAATACCACTACTTAATTAATATCTCCCAACTCAAAAGGCTTTGAAAATTTTTGCATATATTAAACACAAAGATATCTTGAGATAGGTCTGTAACACTAAACATTTCTGCCCAGGCGAGATAGGTCTCGCCTGGGCAGAAATGTTTAGTGTTACAAATTGCCACCAGTCCCCGGGGCCAGCACGTCTTGCCTTGGATCCAACTTGACGCTTCTATCTACATATTTACAAACTCCAAGGACTTTAGTTTCAGCTCGTTTGGACAACTTGTATACTATTCCGTTATGGTTCTTGTCACGTACTTAGTAGAGCGACCGCTGTCGCAAATTATGTTTGCTCATTGGCAACGATAAAACTTGCTCCAGTCTCAGGATGGTATTCGTTTTGCCGTAAGTGTCCAACTTGCACTTAAGAGATTTTATGAATATCATATATAGAGGCCAGTCGTGGCGCAAAAGCGACTGTAAAGGTTAAGGTAACAGGTAGTATGTTCGATTCCCAGTTGAGAAATTAAATATTTTATCATTTTTTCCACGCCTTGGGAAGGAGACAGCGTGAAACTGAAAAAAGTGTAATATTATCGAAATGGGAGGAGAATAATTGGGATGAATCTGACGAAATGAGATGGAAATTTTAATTAAGTAATTTGTTTCTAGAGTCGGTTCATGTAATATAAAGAATACATTAAAAAAAATAATAATATTACAACCACAACGGATTCGATACTATCTGTACTAATTGAGTAACCATATCAGAAACCGGACTTATTCATAAGATTTTGATTTTTATCTTTTCACCATACAAGAAATTACTAAATTAATTGAAAATCGCATATATACATTCTTTATTAACTTCTTAGGATGACTTTAAATTTAAAAATAAGATATACATTGAATGTTTTACTAATAACATAAAAATAAATCAGCTTCACGCTGTATCCCGCACACCGCAGGGTAGGCAGAGGGAACCTAGTGTTAAGACACTCCGTTCCCCACTTTTTGCCTAATTCTGGAGGCATTGCGTGATGAGTGGCAGAACTCAACGCCGCGCTTTGCCTCGACAGCAGAGCGAAGACATGGAAATATAAACGTAAATAAATATTTCACTTCCTCGAGTGGGGATCGAACCCACAACCGTCGCGTTACAGGCGACGGCCTCTAATATTTTACTAATATTCATAAGATACGCCATTCAAAAAAACTCCTATGACCTAAATGTCATATGTCACAAAACTACTATTTATTTGATTTGCTACATTATATTCATATAAAATTTAAATTTCAAAGTTAGACCCACTTTACTAAATACCAGTTAACATAAGATTTACAAATAAACATTATTTAAATTTTCTTGTAGGACTAATTTTTAAAAATCGTTTCTCATATCTATATCTATATATATAAAATCGAAAGGTCACTCACTCATCACGAAATCTCAGAAACTACATGTGCTAGGAATCTGAAATTTTGCATAGGAGTTCTTTATAGGACGTAGGTGCTCGCTAAGACGGGAATTTGCAATATTCGACTTCTAAGGGGTTGTTTTTGGNCAAACCCATATATTATGCTATTTTTTAATACCACTACTTAATTAATATCTCCCAATTCAAAGAGCATTGAAAATTTTTGCATATATTAAACACAAAGATATCTTGAGACCTATCTTGCCTGAGCAGAAATGTTTAGTGTTACAAATTACCACCAGTCCCCGGGGCCAGCACGTCTTGCCTTGGATCCAACTTGACGCTTCTATCTACATATTTACAAACTCCAAGGACTTTAGTTTCAGCTCGTTTGGACAACTTGTATACTATTCCGTTATGGTTCTTGTCACGTACTTAGTAGCGAGCGACCGCTGTCGCAAATTATGTTTGCTCATTGGCAACGATAAAACTTGCTCTAGTCTTAGGATGGTCCAACTTAAGAGATTTTATGAATATTACATATAGAGGCCAGTTGTGGCGCTGAAGCGACTGTAAAGGCAGGTAATAGGTTCGATTCCCAGTTGAGAAATTAAATATTTAATCATTTTTTCCAGGCCTTGACTATTCAACTCCTATGAGACAGCGTGAATTTAAAAAAAGTGTAGTATTATCGAAATGGGAGGGAAATAATTGTGATGAATCTAACTCAATATACAGATGGAAATTTAAATTAAGTAATTTGTTTCTAGAGTCGGTTCATGTAATATAAAAAATACATTAAAAAAAAATATTAATATTACAACCACAACGGATTCGATACTATCTTTACTAATTGAGTAACCATATCAGAAACCGGACTTATTCATAAGATTTTGATTTTTATCTTTTCACCATACAAGAAATTACTAAATTAATTAAAAATCGCATATATACATTCTTTATTAATTTCTTAGGATGACTTTAAATTAAAAATAAGATATACATTGAATACTTTACTAATAACATAAAAATAAATCAGCTTCACGCTGTATCCCGCACATAGCAGGATAGGCAGAGGGAACCTAGTGTTAAGACACTCCGTTCCCCACTTTTTGCCGAATTCTGGAGGCATTGCGTGTTGAGTGGCAGAACTCAACGCCGCGCTTTGCCTCGACACCAGAGCGAAGACATGGAAATATAAACATAAATAAATATTTCACTTCCCCGAGTGAGGATCGAACCCACAACCGTCGCGTTACAGTCACACCCTTGTGCCGCTGGGCCACGACGGCGTCTAATATTTTACTAATATTCATAAGATATGCCATTCAAAAAAACTCCTATGACCTAAATATCATATGTCACAAAACTACTATTTATTTGATTTGCTACATTATATTCATATAAAATTTAAAATTTCAAAGTTAGACCTACTTTACTAAATACCGGTTAAATACATAAGATTTACAAATAAACATTATTTAAATTTTCTTGTAGAACTAATTTTTAAAAATCGTTTCTCATATCTATATTCTCTATATATATAAAATCGAAAGGTCACTCACTCATCACGAAATCTCAAAAACTACCAGAGCTAGGAATCTGAAATTTTGTATAGGAGTTACTTATAGGACGTAGGTGCTCGCTAAGACGGGAATTTGCAATATTCGACTTCTAAGGGGTTGTTTTTGGTTGAAAGTGTGTATGAAACTTCGTTACTACAAATGCTAGGAGTCTCAAATGTTGCATGGACGTCACTTATAGACGTAGACAGAAATTAATAATACCGGAGTTCACGCAGGCGAAGCCGCGAGCGGGCCGCTAGTATCTAATATTTATGCCACATTCACAAATTATGTTATCGAAGAATGCTATTTTACATTTTTATTTTGCTATGATTCATATACGCACCTATAATTTAACATAAAAACCTCATTATAACGGGTATATATTAATATTAATAAAAAGATTCATATGTAGTGAACAGTAAATATATTTATGAGGTAGACTCCACTCAGGTAAAAAAACTTAGTGTTGTCGTACGAGGTAAAGAAATTATTGAATGTTTAGTTGAAAAGAATGCAATCGGTCATGGATCGTTGAAAATATTTAAGCAAATATAATATTTATTCTGCAGTTTTTACTACTCTAGTACATTTTAGTATAAATAATTGTTTTTTGTCACACATCCCTTCCTTGTTGAGTGACGAAACTCAACGCCACGGTTTTGCCTTGGTACCAGAGCGGAGAAAATTTAAATATTTATGACGAAAATTATGTGGCAAGTTTAATATAGTATTATACCTTTTGTCTGAACATGACAATCAAAAGAAGAGCTTTAATTAAAAATATTGTACTCTACAACCAGTTGGTTGTTTGAAAAAAAAATAAGATAAGAAGAATTTTTTGGAAATATTGTATAAGACATATTTTTATTACCATATTTCTAACCCAAAATAATTTTCTAATTTTCTAATTAATTTTATATGATGATGAAATACAAACAAAAAGTGAAAAGTAAATAATAGCTCAGGCAAATGCAAGCGATGTCAGCAATCGATTTTTTTCGTACTTCAGAGTATTACGCCCTCACCCTCTACAATTCAATCTAAAAACGGTACCAAAAACTACTAAGATGTTTTAAGAAAAGAGTACTTTGTAATAAAACAAATGTACGCATATATAAAAAAAGGAGAACGGAGTGTCTTAAAATTAGGTTCCTTATTCCTTCTACCATGTGGGGATATAGAGTGAAGCTAAATGACTTTTCTCAAGTTTTTTTTAATGAAAATTATCTTTTTAACAATACTGAGAACTCTATCTATTAATATTTTCCTCTAAAAGAGAAATTAAATAAGAAGAGAAAAAGCAAATAAATTGGGTGACAGATGTAACATTCTTTATTACTATGTAAAAACGAATTGTACATAAACAAATATATATATTTAAGAAAAAAAAATAACTTTTATATGTGAAATCATTTCGCACATAGCAACTAATGTGGCATAAAAAATGTTCCCTCCAAAATCCCACAATCAAAGCTATTAATCATACTAACATTTAATAAATGAAATCATCCACTTTATACCATGTGAAGAAGAATTTTCATTATCTACTATTTACCATTTCCCTTATAAAAGAGCCAAGTTCATAATAGAATACGCTAGCATATACGTTTTAAACTATTATACAATTTCTACATTACATAGAAACAGAAATGAATAGAGCCGTATAAAAAGTTAACCTATAAAGTACTGTGGCTTACTTTATATTTTGTAGTCATAGATAATAAACTGCAGAACACCCGGTGTTTATGAATAAAATATCACTGTATACTGCGGGTTAGAAGGTTGCCAACTTAGCGGATGCATATTGGAATGATAAATAATTAAATTATATAATAATAATAATTATTATTATTATAGGAAATTATTATTTTATTATTATTAGAGGCCAGTCGTGACGCTTGGGCACAACTGTGACTGTTGTGGGTTCGATTCCCACACGAGGAGATGAAATATTTATTAATTTCATTTTCTTCGCTCTGGTGTCGAGGTTAAGCGCGGCGTAGAGTTACACCGAGAAGTGTGGTACGGAGTGTCAAACACTACCCTGCTATATGCGGGATATAGCGTAAAGCTAAAAAAATGTAAAGAAAATTATTATATATATAATATATTTTTGTGAAATCGAGTAGCCTCTTATATAATTTCCACATATTTTCAATTACCGAGCTGTTCAATTATTTTTATTATATAAATTTACTTTGCTGTATCTATAGGTGGTACTCAGTAAATTAATAAAAATATATACATTTCATTTTTATAAATAAACTTTAAAAATTTTCATAATAATATAAATAGAAATTGATTTTATAAGAACATACGAGAGTACGAAATTTGTCTACAATACATTTTTGAACGGAAAATAAAAAAAAGCTTAGTACAACTTAAGTTTTTTTTAATTTAACAAGCCTTAGAGTGAAAACGTAATATATTCTTTATTAATTTAAAAGAATATATGATCATTAAGTCTTGGAAGTAAAGTTTGCAAGCACGATTTGGAAGCAGAGAGAGAGTAAGTTACATTGCGATAACGATTTAATGGAGTTAAACGAAACCGTCTTCAAAGTTTTACTTGTTAACTGTTACTATCGAATTCTAAAGGTTTCTTGTTATATAAGAGTTAAAAATTATTATTCATTTGATTGTAATCAATAAGTGTGGAAATTCTTATTTATATTATACTTTTTTTGTACAACCCGTAGGTTGTGGGATTTTCAACCAGCAACCAGGATAAATATGTACAGGTCCAATTACACAAAAAAAACTAAGTTTTCCATTTAAAGTTTGGTTTTTTTTCATACTTTTTTTCAAAAATTCTAATTTTACTATAGTGAACAACAAACTAAAATACGAAAAGCATTTCAATTCCTTTCAAATGCAGTTAACTTATTCTAAATCCAATGAAGCTTTTTCAAATTCGCCTCTGAAATTAACTATATTGAATTCATCCCCGTCTGATTTTCATCAAAGCTGTGCTCGTAACGGACTCAACTAGGAACCCCGCAACTAAATACTTATTACACCGACACTCCAACAGAGGAATAGAAGAAAAGAAAAACCTTATTTATATTAGGTATAAGGTTCAAATAAAAAATGATATGAGGTCCTCTTTTCTAAAGTCTGTAGAGGAGGGTGCGAGTACACCTCCATTAATATTTTATAGCACGGTGTACTGTTTAAACTGAATATCTTCGACACGGTTTACGAATAAATTTACAATCGATTTTTTACCGCAATTCGTTATTTTGCTGTTTTTTTTTTATTTCCCGCAGTGATACAATCAGAGCTTAATGTTCGATTCAAAAGGTTGTCGATCCCAAATCGATTTACACCTACAAAGTATACAATTAAATATACTATCAAATATTGTATCGATATTAGATATTATTTATATATTTATGTGTTTGTATAATTTTATTGTTAAAATGGTAAAATATGTTGTATACCGTAATATTTATGCTAGCTAATATTAAAAAGATATATGTATATAAACGATAGCCTAAGTTGTCCAAATACAGTATTATGATTATCATATATATGAATGTCTATCATTCATAATTTAATAAAAAAATAAGTAATGTTTAGAGGGAAAATAAAAAAAATTACAAAATATCATGTTTTCTAGACTAAAATCTGTTGATTTCCCATTAAGTTACACATTTTATATCAATATTTTATACTACTAAGTCTAAATAAGAAGAAATAGGAGAAAAGAGAACAAAGAAAAGAAGATATAAAATTACAAGTATTCTAAGCGTGTTGGTTGATACTTCTGGTTGGTTGATACTTCTCGTACCCCCACACCCGAGGCGAGGTGACGACCCCCGCATGAAATTACGTAAGCTGTTACAATTTTTCAATCGGCCGTCGCTCAGAGCAAATACGCTTCACCCGTCCGCTTAATTTAAAACGCTTAATAATCACCGCTTAGGTGATAAATTGATCGAATATTTTTGTTTTAGGTACTTTAGGGGGACTTAAAAATTTGCTATTTCTTTTTTCAGCTTCACTCTTTGTACCCTATGTAAGAGGTAAACAGTGAAAAGTTAGTGTAAAGACACTCCGTTTTGGTTTGTCGCTAAGACACTCCACTCTCTACTTTCCGCTGAAAGTTTTGACACCAGAGTAAAGAAAAAATATTAAATAATTAATTTCTTTGAGTAGAAATTGAACCTACAACCTGTCGCGCTTACATATTATTAACAGCTCGCCCCAAAAAAATATACCTACTCAAGACAATACAAAGAACAAATGAAATTTATTAAATGTATACAAGACATGTTTACTAATTACAAATTATACTGTAAAGCGCGAGGAGAAATGAGAATACCTCATAGCAAATGACCCCCAATTTTCTTAACTCGCGAGAAGGTCGCGGTTGCACCTTTAGAAACAAATAATAATTATCATAATGGCCCACCCCATTTTTCAGTCTTAATTTCTAAGTCCCAGCCGTCACGCCCCGAGACAAAAGATTGATATATTTTCTCTTTTCATTAGGTTAAAAGTGATAAATATATTTTTCACTCCCGTTCTGTGATTCTTGCATGTTATGATTGCAATAAAAAATATAGGTGGTAGAGTAAGAAAATTTGTTTTTTATTATTATCAGTGTCACGCTCAGCACTCAGCATGGTAGGCAGAGGGAACCTGGGAACCTAGTATCCCCATTCACACTTAAAAATTAAATTTGGCAATAAAAATATAAACAAACTTGATTTACTGGTGTATTTATCAATTTTAAAATGTACTCCTATCATCATCCTCTCGGCGTAGGTTCGATTCCCATTCGTGAGAAAGAGTTATATATATATAGTTTTATTTATCTCACCCTGGTAAAAAGGGGAACCTTGTTCCTGCCTAACGTGTAGTAGATTTTATTTGTAAATGACATCAGTTCTAGAATATTAGTCCAAAGAACAACAAGCACAGCAGTTGTTTTGTGAGAGCAACAGAAAATATAGACAACATTTTCCAAGCGACTAAACTTATGACCTAAGTAAGTGACCTGGATTAGACAGAGAAATATAGTTCCTAATAAAATTATAGCGAAAGCACTTCTCTCCCATTTTTCTAGTCTTTTATCTCATTTTGACCTATTTCCAACGGAATAGAAACAATACGAGTATGTGTTGATAAATGACTACATTTCACGTTCCTCCAGAACTAGACGGAAAGTGGGTAACGGAAATGACTCAGTGAAAACGGAGTGCCTTAACAATAAGTTCCCAGGTTCCCTCTGTCTACCATGTTACGTTATTCAGGGTGAAGTTAAAAAACTGAATAGAGACTTTTGCATTTTAGAAAAATCTCAATTTTAACTTTATATAAGCGTATAATATCATTTAGAATTGTATAATAACTAATACCTCAGCTCACTTATAAAAGAAGCCTTATATATAACAAAATAACATTAAAACAATAAATACCTTATAACAGACTTCTAATACGAGTTACATAAGACTAAATAAGCCAATAGAGGAACTAGTAAATAAAGAACAATCGTAGATTAATATGTACAAACGAGTTGAGTGGTTTCTCGTGTTCCTCTTTAAAGGGGAACCGGCGATGTAATCAATAATGATTATTTTACTTCCACAGATACACTAATTAATTGTGGATAGCTTGGCCAATCTATAGTCGAAACAATAAATGTATATCTAAAACAATCTAAAACTTAAATTCCGATAAAACGCCAATAATTTCAACACCTTCTTAGTTTTCGAAATTCGCACTATTATTTTAAAAAATATCCAGTGTTAAGACACTCTGTTCTCCACTTTTCATCTGTTTTAATCACAATTTACTTTTTGAATGACAAAACCTAGCCCCACGTTTATTCTTACCAGTACTGAAAAATGAAAATACCCTGAATCAACGACCAAGGTGTATAGACCAGACCCCGTTCCACTGTGCTATAATGGTACGAATATTATTTTTATATATATTCTATACTTTTAAATAAAAATACCATATATATATTTAGATATAACATAATATAACACTAAGAAAAATGACTAACAAAAATCTAACAAGTTGCTAACTGATGGAGTCCTCACGTCGTCACCATCTGTGCGAGTGCCAATCAAATTACAACCGATTATCCTCTACGGCCAACGATCAACGGACCAATCTCAGGATTAAATGCTATCCCCGATACATACGGATAAAGTAAATGAGGATATACGTAAAAACAAAGCCATAAGATAAGTTTCATGTGAAAATAATTTTATAAATGTTGTTTTTTTTAAAGGATTATTTAGATTGAAATAAATGTACTATTTTGTTCTATGCAATAATCGAAAGTACGAAAAATAAGCTTAGCGTCGGTTCTATCTCATGTCTCTAAAATATGATACCGTAGTGGACTCGTAGCCGTCGTAGCTGTCCACGTGAGGAAGTGTGAGAACTAAGTGTATTAACATTAAGCTCTTTTTTTAAAAATTAATAAAAAAATATAAGAAAATGAAAGCATTATTATAGCAAACCGTCCCTCTATTCAACACGAAATGCTTCCAGAATCCGGCGGAAAGTGTATTAAAGGAAACGGAGTTTTAACAGTGGGTTCCTGGGAACTCTCTGCTCTCTCTCTCTCTCTGGTCTCTGCTTACCCTACCATATGCAGGATATAGCTTGAATCATACCGCCTATTCCTATATAAAATATGTATCATCAAACAATTGCCAAGTATAACAAGCCTATAGCTTCGCTATAAAAAACTTTCACCATTTTCAAGACGATTCTTTTACTTTTCCCTTTTTAATATATTCTATTCTATTTTTGGCGCTCTCTCCATTTTCCCACATATCTTACGTATAAGTTAAAATGTTCTTTGTAGTTAAGTTTCTCAGTCGTTCACTCACGGCCACCTCAAGAACGACCTTCGAAAATTAAGTCAAGGAGACTTAATTTAGTATTAGCCTTGTCTACTGGCTCATATCACCGGATGTCACTTAACCCTAGTGTTAAAAGATAATTATTTTAGAAAATATATTTGAGAAAGGAAAATATAAGGAACTATTTCGAAATCTTGAATAGATGTTATTTTTTGGAAAAGAATAAGAAAAACGTAGAATATGTTTATCGTATTTTTATTTAGTAATTAACCTAAATAATACATCAAAAATGAATTATATGATACCTATATTATAAAATAAACTAAAATATTTTTACTTAACCCTGTATTCTTAATTAAGATAATTTATTAATAGATATGTACATATCTTACTTCGCTTTCTACAAAGATAGCTATGTAAGTACTAAATGTGAGACCAGTTGTAGCGCAGGGGCACAAGCGTGCGACAGGTTGTGGATTCAATTCCCACTCAAGCCTAAAAAAATCGCAGGAAAGTAAAAAACGGAGTGTCTTAACACAATGTTCCCTTTGCCTACTATGCTATGTGCGGGATACAGCGTGAAACTAAAAAATACACTAAAATACTAATTATATTTGTTCTATTATAATTGTCAATCGACATTATATCGAATTAAGCTCAAGTATTGTCCCTCTAAACCCGTGGGGTTATTCAAATCCCTCAACCGATAAACGATTACCATTAACGTAAACTTTGCTGTATCATCTCGATTGCGGGTTTCGTTCTTCTGAATATTCAAATAGGCAATGTAAACTGATAATGGTTAGTTATGTCAGACGTGCCGTCGTTCCCAATAGGAAACATTAATTTTCAAATGTATCGTATTACGTAGACTTGGAGTATCTAAAACGTGATATCAATATTGATTCAAATTGCCAGCGAGTTTATATTACTTGTTAACTAAATTTTAGGTAAGAGGAATTGTTATAATTACTTATAGGGGAAGTTAGACAATTTAGGTTTCATAGTATGAAAATTACGTATTACGCGCGTGTTTCAGTTTTTTCATAAAAACCTCTTTTCTACGGTGCACGGAGTTTGTGAAGGTACTTGTATATTTTTTACCTGTAGAGCAGTGTGTATGGAAAAATGGTTTTTGTATACTGTTAATCTTTTTCGTAAAAGAAATTTACTCGTAGAATTCATTTTTCAAAATGTTTTTATTACTTTTTATATATTGACAGAAAATGGTTACCTTATGTCCTTTTCTTTTGGTTTACATGTATCACGTACAAAGCAAGGTAGGGAACCTGGGAACCTGGGAACGTAATGTTAAGACTGTCCGGTGCCATCTAGACACTTCACACACAGTTCCCCATTTTTCGCCAAATTCTTGCCTCGTTACCAGAGGGAACACAGGAAATTAAGTTTATTTTAAAAAATAAACATTGTGCTAATAAAACTACATTATATAGTTAAATATATAAATATTCCAACAATCTCATCTAACTCGGTAAACTGTAATTATACATCAGTCTACTTGGGACATACATCTACGGTAAGTAAGGATCATCAAATATTTACATGAAGCGGGGTAGTAAACAAATAGAGACAGTTACGAAAAATGTTGAACCCAGTCATAGTTCAGTAGCACAAGCGTGTGAATGTAAACGTGGCAGGTTGTGAGTTCGATTCCTACTCGAGCAAATGAAATATTTAATATTTTCATTTTTTTCGCTCTGATGTCAAGGCAGAAGCGCTGAGTTGAGTTTTTTAAATGCCTTCAGAATTCGGCGGAGAGTAGAGACTGTAGTGTTTTAACACTATTCTCAATTCAGGGTAGGCAAGCCTGATAAATGCGGGATACAGCGTGAAACTGTATTTGCAAAACATCATATTTAAATTTCGCTTCAGCAATATCGTATAAATAAAATGTACTTGTTTAACACTTCTTCAACTATCCCGAGGAGAGGCACTTACTGTGATGAAAGGGTACCTACGTGTTTACGCATTTCATTTTATCCTTACAAGGCTTTCGTTTTTTATCCCGTCAATATGTGATTCGAATGAATTGTGACAAATACTTCTAAGACGGAGTATTTTAAATGTACTCTATATCTGTAGCATTGAAATCATGAAAATCATGAAAGTTCTGTAATATTGATTAGGAAAATATAGAAAAGTATATAAAAATAGAAAATTTCTATATTACGTACAGGTTCCCAAAAAAATATATTACTCAACCAGAGTTAATTCTATTCCTAAAACGCTTTACTTGTTATCAGTACTTTTAATATTTATTTAATAACTCTTTAATATAACGAACCAACCCTTATAAGTTAACAGTATTTAACATATGAAATATTTCCTACAAATTTATTCATCCGCGAAATGTGAAACAGTTATGAAAAATAGTAAAAAGCATATCACTTCGGAGTCTGAACAGCTCTATACTAAATATTTCTCGCAATATTATGAATGTACATTATGAAAGTTCACTTATAAAATTACCGCGTAAACCTTTATCTCGGCAAAACATACAAATTGCATTCGAAAATAAAATTAAAACATAGCTTAATATAGTACAAAAAAAATATTTTTTTCTTAATCTATTGTAATAATTCTATAAGGAAATAATAACCCCCAAAAGATTTACCAAAGAACTATTTCCCTAAAAGAAAATTTAACTTAAGATATCACTTCAAGCAAATAAATCGAAAGCGAGAGCGGGAATGTGATTATGGTGTTATTTCATAAATTACAAGCAATACTTCACCCTCATATCGTAACACAGTAGATCCTACATAAACAAAACTCCAATAACACAAGTACTGCTCCCAAAACATTATTACCGTATATTCCAAAGACCACATTCCATCTTTTCAGCTTTACCGCAACACGGGAAAATACTAAAAAATCCTTCGCAAGTCACGAGCTTTCATAATTTTGAAGTACGGTAAACAATAAATCTAAAAATAAAAATACCTTTAACGGGTGGAATTCTTTTTCTGACGTTACCCAGTCACTATCTTTGGAACACTGCGTTATCACTGTACTGTTTATCACGGTCAGTCTGTGTTGGAGAAAAACTAAACGTTTGTTTGTATGCCGCAGCGGGGCAACGAGGGAACCCTCCGAGCTCTGCGGAGTGACTGTTGCTGACACTGAGACCTACGGGTTCACCCTGATGACGTCATCCTAGACCAATGGGGTGGGTTTTTGTGCGCATGCGTGCCCGGATAGCCGCCACGGCGCCGCTATCTCGCTCCTGAACGAGAGCATACCGCCCGACTGCTGACGCTGTATACATTGCCGATTTTCTTGGTTGGTGTTTTAAAGTAAACGATACGTAAACAGTGGTGTATGCGTAGCTTTAATGCGGATATTTGCGTTCACGGTGAAGAGTTCTTCTGGCAGTGACAGCTTTGAGAGCACCCCCGATGGGCTTTTCAAAGGACCAGCGCCATTCTTTTTGCGTCTGTATATACCGCGTATTTCAAATAATTGAGACGCTTGCTAGATATATGATTTAATTTGCCCTTTTCGGGGTCGAACGTCCTGCCGCGTAAGGGTGAAAATTCATGGCCATAAAAACTTGGCTGCAGCGGAAGGATTAATTACGATTGTGGACCGTTGGTGATGAAATAAAACCAAAGACCAAACATCAAACAACTTCTGTTTTATGAGCTGATAGTACGAATTTTCTCAATATTTGCGTGAAATTCTAAATTAACTTTACTTTCCTTTGACAAACCAATATTTTGTGTGGGATTTTTTAAATTTCCGAAGCCGTCGTGGTGCATAGGTATAAACTTGTTACAGTAACGCGACGGTTATGGGTTCAATTCCAACTCAGGGGAATTAATTATTTTTTATTAATATTTTCATATCTTCACCAGACACAAAGACGAAAGAGAGAGAGAGAGAGTACCGCCGATACAGCGTGAAATTGAAAAAAATACTTTTAAATTTGATTTTCTCCATCCACGCTCGACCTTATCCAACATCAGAACTACAAATAAAAACACATTCGTACGTAACATTTCCACGTGGCAGGTTTTAATCACGCATAGAGGATATTGATCGATAGGGTGCCATTCTTCGCGGGATTGTAGTCTGGCGCGAGAGCTTTTTCACACTCAATCACGATAGTCCGACGTCGCAGCAAAGGTTTTAATTTGCCATCCTTCTCGCAACAAAAGCCTGAGTTGAAAGGCTTGCAATGCGAGCCTACACTGTACTCGAAGACGTGTTGATATATTTCCATTGAACAGTGCTGGTACATTCTGGAAATTTCTTTATGTGATAAATCTTTTTTTTTTGGGTTCACGCTATATCCCGCACACAGCAGGGTAGAGAACCTAGTGTTAAATTACTCCACCGCACACATTCAGCCGAATTCTGGAGACATTGATGTTTAGTGGCGTAACTCAACGCCGCGCTGAATGTAAATTTTAAACGTTTTATTTCTTCGAGTGGGAATCGAACCCACATGCTGCCGTCTCTCGCTTATACCCATGCTGCGCACGGAGCTAAAATATCATATATTTGTCAAAAAAATCTCATTAGTTTTTTTATAAATGAGCCCTCCAAGGTTTCATTAATTATTATTTTTAGTTATATTTTTTTAACAATATATAAATCTATTTTTGAAATGAATACGTCTTTTGTAAAACTTTTCATTATAGACTACAATTCTTTCAACTATTCGAATGATAATAAATCTCCAAAAGATTACTTCTTTTCATACAATACGCCTTAATAATATAGAATTGTCGAAGTGAATAATATTTTTACTAAAGCAAGGTCAACGAGAATTGGCTGTTATTCTTTTGAAATAACTCGAAGAAAAGAAAGGCCTTATACAGATCGTTACCGATAATAACAAGTCCTGTACGAAATTGCTCGGGAAAATATATTATGTTGTAGATAGCTGATGTCATAACTCATATAGCTGGGACAAAAACTCGGTGAGACTATAATTGACACTAAATTGTTTTAACGTTAAGTTTAGTGTCACTCAAAGGGGGGAAGGGGTAGGGGTTTTGGTGATAGTTTATGCTAAAATATATCAACTATAATTTATTTACTTTAAGAGGCGAGTAATTGTGAGCGTGACAGGTCGTAGCTTCGATTCCCACTCGAGGACATGAAATTTCATATTTCCATTTCTTTATTCTGATGTTGAGGCTAAACCGC
This sequence comes from Heliconius cydno galanthus, assembly GCA_036379175.1. Classification (NCBI taxonomy): domain Eukaryota; kingdom Metazoa; phylum Arthropoda; class Insecta; order Lepidoptera; family Nymphalidae; genus Heliconius; species Heliconius cydno. The sequence goes on from JAKRZM010000578.1 coordinate 275,855, forward strand.
GGCGTTAAGTTCCGCCGCTCTACACGCGATGCCTCCAAAAATCAGCGGAATATGAAGAACGGAGTGTCTTAACACTAGGTTCCCCCAGGCTACTCTGCTGTGTGCGGGATACAGCGTGAAGCTGAACGTTATAAGAAATGCCTGGTAGACTAAACTAACGCAATGCGCTTTTCACGCAGAATTATGCAGACGTGACATATTTTTAACTTTGATGACCTATTTTTGATAACGCATAGTATTTGTAACGTGTCACTGTAAATCAACGTACGAGTACATATATGTAAAACAAGCTTAAAAGCAGTAGATCTTTTTTTGAAGAATGGTAGAACTCAACGCCGCGCCTTGTTTTGTTTTAGAACGAAGAAATGAAAATATTCATAAATTATAGTATTTTTCCCCTAATGGGAATCGAACCCCAAACTACGCCACGACGGCCACAACTAGATCTTATTAACAACTTTATTAATATATTCAATAAATTTTCACATTATACTTGCGACAGTTAAATATTGGCAACAAAAATAAGAACTTCATCTAAAAATAAATATTAAATGTATCCTAAAAGCTCTTTCGTCGTCATATGAAAGAAGTACGATAAGCAAAACCAATAACTTTTTTCTCAACCTTCTCCATATTCCCTATCGACATTATTTCATCTTGTTACCGACTGACTGATTATTTAGGAGGTCAAACTAAAATGGACACCTGCCAAATATATATTGAAAATTTACAGTGGAAGTACCTTCCTACAATAAAATGTCGGGCCGTAAAACTTTAAATACAAGTTGGGAGAACTCAAAACTTTTCTATATAAATAACGGATTTCTTATAATTTACGATAACACAGATTTCTTTATGTTTAAGATATTTCACTTAAAGTTCGACAATTTAGTTAAGCTCACGATTTGAAATCGCTAATAATGACACATTTTACATTTCTTTTTTTTCTTTCAGGTTCGAGCTGTATTCCTCATGCAGCAGGGTAGACAGAGGAAGCCTAGTGTTAAGACACTCACTCCCCACTAAATCCTCCGCCAAATTATAGAGACATTGCATATTATAAGCCGGAATCCAACACTGCTCCAGAGGGAAAAAATAAAAATATTTAATTTCCTCGAGTAAGAATTGAACCAACTGGCCTCAAATCATTATTTTTATTACAATTAATATGAAAGGAGACCAATACCGTGACTCAGAAGCAATTAAGAGTAGAGCTTTACAATATAACAAGTCGCGACGAACTTAATAAAAATTTTATGCGTATTTCGCTGGAACCACTTCTCACAAAAATTCAAATTTAATATTAAAAAATCGGACAAAAATGTTCGACAGATTATTGCATATTTGAAAGTCGTGAGTTTGATTCCTGAGTGAACAACTACTATTCATATTGATTTTTACATTATTTTCATAGTTTTTTAACAACAGTATCATTATTTTTGAACACGCATTTCTAATGGTTGTATCATCATGAAACTTAAAAATTATATGTAGATTAGATGACAATACAATATTACGAAGCCATCGAACTGACCTGATGATGGAATTGGAAGGTGGCTGAGTGAACCTTAAACTATCTACTAGTAAACATATATAGTTTGTGCTTCTGTTAAAAAAGCGCGGTTTTAATTATTTTAAACTATTAATTTATGAAAAGTTAATTCTAAAATACATAGATCTAACCTCCGTTTAGGCTTTCATATCTCAAAAGAACAAAAACCCTTACAGCCTCACTTTATTGATCGTCTGTCTTAAAATTAATAATATATATTCTTCTATTCTAGGTCTATGGCCCCTTGAAGCACAGAGTCGGACTCGCTCTTGACCGGTTTCTTCTTAATTAACCAATCGCTACACAAAATGTGTACGTGTAATTGTGTACGTGTAAACGTGTAATTTAAAAAAAACCCATTGAACAAAAAAAATTGGAAAACAAAATAGACATTAACACGACACAATTCATTGTTCGAAAGCAAATTAATCAAATGATCAAACGCATATAAAAAGGATAGGAGTGAGTGAGGAGTGCTCAAAGGGGGGATAGTCTGGTATGGGGGGGTAATCCTAGCGACAGGTAAGCTTTGCTAATTTATCATCCCGAAACAATAGAGGGTACTTTACATGGAGGGCAGGGCTGTGGAGTGCCACAGAGGGCTTGATAAACAAACGTCTAAATTATTGTTACATTCACACGTATTAAGTATTACAATCGAAGGGTGATCGGTTTTGTAGGTTTATTATATTTTTCGAGGATAATCATGGTGCAGAGGCATAAGCAGGTGAGTGAAAACGCGGCAGGTTGTGAGTTCGATTCTTACTCGAGGAAATGATTTTCTTTTTGTACGGAGTGCTTTAACATCAAGTTTTCTCTGCCTACTCTGTTTGCGGAATACAGCGCGAAACTTGAGCCCGATATAATCCGTTCTCCACTTTCTGCCGAATTTTCGAGGCAATGCATGTTATAGTACCTATATAATAATTCATTCTCCCAAGTGGAAATCGAATCTACAACCATCGCGTTTACATTCGCATCTTTATGCCACTGGGCCAAGAGGATATCTTAACAATATCCTTGGAATAATTATATCTAATCTATGTTATTTATCATTCGTACAGTGGTGCTTATTTAGAATGACTTAATATATAAAACTAATATTATAAACATATTGCCAATTTTTTAACGCAATTAAACTTAAAAGGGAAAAATATTAAACACATGACATATCAAAATTTTATTTATTGTACATCATACGTTTTTAGAAATATTTTTAATATGATTTTATATATGGGTGTTTTACTAATAAATATTATTTTATGTTGAAATATCAATGGCAGGTGAAAAATGTTGCAATAAATGCTTTTTATTTATAGCTGGCATTAAGAGCAAATAAGAAAAAAATTCTGTAAGTAAACTGAATTAAACTTTATGAAGCTTCGTTATGGTTTCTGTGAACGGAAATAACTTACGTTAACGTTATACTAAAAATTATGAACATAATTATTTTTTATTATAGCTTATAAGAAGTAATCTTTGAAATTACAATCGATTAATAATAATAATCATCGATATTTTCATATTCAAATATGTCTTAGAAAATCTTTGGATTAGGGTAAAGTAAATAATATAAATTTAATATAAGTATTTGAATTATGACATTATGGATGAATCTTAAATCCTGCTTTTTAGAGTATCATATTTTTTCATTATCTTCAAAAGAAATGTAGAAAAACATCACAACTAAAAAACTCATATATTCGATATACTATACACTATACATACTATTGCTTAGTTATGAAATAAAAGCAAAATTTACAACCAAACACTTACAACTTTCATTTCGACTGAGCCCCACAATCAAAAATCTCTTTCATTTCCGTATGAAATTTCATTTACTATTTCAACCCCTTTAAAACACTGTGTACAGTATTGATGCCCGGATAAGCCCCAAAAGCGTTGAGCCCTGGGGCTTTGAGAGTAGAGATCGACGTGTAAACCCATTTATTGTCCTAGCACCAACCCGGGGCTGCACCTTCTGTTAAAAGCTCGGTGTATTGCGGGCTTTAATTCACGTTTCGTCAATATTCGACTAGCCATATACCTTAACTCTTTACTGTTTTTATTATATCGAAATCTGTCTGTCTGTATTGTAGTAAAGATTGCGGTTTGTATTTGTAGGCAGAGGAAATGGTCACTCCGTTTCTTACAATTTTTGAGATGTATTAAGATACATATTTGTTTTTGTTTGTTTCAGGTAGGTAGAGACAAAGGACATTACGCGTGTGCGTGGCGGAACTAAACGTCGCTTTTTACTAGAACCCGAAAATATTAATATTTAATAATTCATTCCCCCGAGTGAAAATCGAACTCACTACCATCTCATTAATAGTCGCATGTGGACTAAATCATGGGAATTGTCTATTATATTAGAAGAAACTGTAAAATTAGCGAAATTATTTAAATATATTAACAACTTGTAGGTACAACACTTACAAGAAGTCCATTTAAGTAAAAAATGCTATAAATTTTAAAATTTACATTTAACATTTTATAGCAGTTTTACAATAAAAACATTATATCCACGAGTCATGACTCATAAAGTGTAATTAAATAAATTTATACCTTTGTAAATTATATTATTTAATGAACGTAAACTCATTAGCCGTTACCAAAAAAAAACTTTTTTAGTATCAATAAAATATTAAAAATATATATTCTGAACGAGCGAATGATGTATAAAATACTGTAAAAAATATTATCAATGCGAAATCTTAAATAGGTTTCGAACTGAAACAATTACAAATTTAATAAGTATTACTCAAAATAGAAAAAAAAACATTTTTCTCTGAAATCAATTATATATATTCTAATGTATCAGGCTGTGGTGATGCAGTGATTAATTCCGATTGCCAAAAGATAGATGTGAATTCGATTCCCATTCTTTTTTTTTCTTTTTTTTTCTATTTTATTTTTTTCCTCTCTGGGGCATGCCCAGGCTTAGAAGCCTAGAATTTCGCTATTTTTTTTTAAATTTACAAGTGGGCACGGAACGCTTCCTCCTATCATTCTAGTTAAATTATTTTATTATATTTCCTCGCTTCAATAGACAATATCTCGAAAATTTAACGAAAAGTGAAGAACGGAGAACCTTAACACTAGGTTCTGTCTACCTTTCTTTCTTTTCTCTGTTTCTCTCTGCCTACCTTGCTAAAAGAAACGAAAACAACTGATTGCTCCGGGTGAGGTCGAACCCTCATACATTTTTTATTTTATGCGTAAGTAAATAAATATAAATCTTTACAATAATCACCAGTACTGTTACATCAAGTGATGAAACGAAATTGATTGGATACAGTGGTGATTGAGTGGCGTTCAAATTCCGCATAAATATTACTTGTAACTTTATACCAATGATTTACAAAACTTTTTTTTTCATTCTTATTAAATAAATGCCGACAGCAGACATTTTTCATATTATAATTGATTTCAAATTATAATTTCTTTAATGACTCTTTTAAAATGTCAATATTTGCGTTTATATTTTTGTATTTCCTTATAGTAGAGCCATAATTATGAAGAATTAAACTATACTCACTGATTGTATTTTTAAAAGCTTTTATTTAACTTGCAATGTATGTATGTGGGTTCGGGTGAAATCTTTGAGCTCTATTTTGAAGTAGATATCGTCAACCGATTGAGCTGAAATTTTGTATACACGTTTACTTTGGATGACAATGCACGATAAAATATGTGACGTCATTCTAAATGTAATATGGCCGACCATGCAAGATGGCAGAATAGTTATTTTTAATGTATCCAAATTTGTCTTTTAAATTAAAGAAAAAGAAAATAAAATTTGTCTTTTAAATTTTAACTATCAACTCATAACCTCATTGTACACAATTTATATGATCATAAAAGCTTGACGCGTTAATCAATATTTAATTAAATTGAAACTTAGCAGATTTTACATAATTAAATTAGTACTAGTACAAGTAAATCGCGCGACAAGCTTTTATGATCATATAAATTGTGTACAATGAGGTTATGAGTTAATAGTTAAAATTTAAAAGACAAATTTTATTTTCTTCTTTTTAGAGCATTTAAATAAAAGCTTTTTCTAAAAATGATTTTTTGCTTATAATTTTTACATAAATACTATTACAGCATTGGCGCCCAAGGAAGCGCTGGTTGGATGTGATGCAGGACATGAGAGCCAATGGTCTAACCACCGAGGACGCAAAAGACCATGCAAAGTGGTGGTGGTTGAGTAGGAAGGCAGACCCTGGTAATAGCCGGGATTAATGCCAGGAAGAAGAATAAGAAGACTATTACAGCATTGAGTTCGACCACCCAAGACGACATGACCTTTGATTGATATATTCTTAGATAAGATATTTTACGTTTCCTGCAAAATGCAGTAGATTATTTATGTTATGTTAGGGATCCGCACCGCAATAGAATCCAGTCAAGGGCAACTCGCCCAGTAGGATTCCGTACTATTTCATGGTTTCATGTTATTGGGCGTTAATACGTGACTTGACAAATTTAGGCTTGCGGGCGTTAGCACTTATTTTGTATCAAAAGAACTACAAGTATAAGCTTGTGAGGTTTTCTTAGTGATATAAATATAAATTTCCGTTTTCCAGATTTTACTTTTAATTGTAGTGTAATTTATCATTCTTTGCCAATTTTTTTTTGAATTCTAGGTCCATGGGTACTTACCACGTAGACCCTAGAATATAAATTTCGCAAGGGAAGTTTATACCTACCAATTATTATATTTCATACACATGATACATTTTATTGTGTTTTTAAATGAAACATAAAATAATAAACATTATAAAAAATAAGCTTATTTAATTATATTAAATTTCAAAATAAGTTAACAACAACCATTAACAAGCAATCAAATTAATTAAGTTATAAAACATCAAATGAAGACAACAGAAATAAAAACAAGATATACGAAACAATACACGTCTAACAACTGACTTAGTAATGTGAGAAGCGTGTACTTACAAACTTACAAATATAAATAACATTTATCATATATATATATATATATATATATATATATATATNAAATTATATTATTTAATGAACGTAAACTCATTAGCCGTTACCAAAAAAAATCTTTTTAGTATCAATAAAATATTAAAAATACGTTGAACAAGCGAATGATGTATAAAATACTGTAAAAAAAATATTATCAATGCGAAATCTTAAATAGGTTTCGAACTGAAACAATTACAAATTTAATTAAAGTGTCACTCAAAATAGAAAAAAAAAACATTTTTCTCTAAAATCAATTATTTATATTCTAATGTATGAGGCTGTGGTGATGCAGTGATTAATTCCGATTGCCAAAAGATAGATGTGAATTCGATTCCCATTCTTTTTTTTTTCTTTTTTTTCTATTTTATTTTTTTTCCTCTCTGGGGCATGCCTAGGCTTAGAAGCCTAGAATTTCGCTATTTTTTTTTTTTAATTTACAAGTGGGCACGACACGCTTCCTTCAATCATTCTAGTTAAATTATTTTATTATATATCCTCACTTGAATAGGCAATATCTCGAAAATTGAACGAAAAATGAAGCGAATGAACGGAGAGCCTTAACATAAGATTGTCTCTACCTTTCTTTCTTTTCTCTCTTTCTCTCTGCCTACCCTGCTAAAAGAAACAATTTCTTGCTTCGAGAGAGTTCGAATCCACATACATTCTTATATGTTACGCGTAAGTAAATAAATATGAACCTTTACAATAATCACCAGTACTGTTACATCAAGTGATGAAACGAAATTGATTGGATACAGCGGTGATTGAGTGGCGTTCAAATTCCACATAAATATGACTTGTAACTTTATACCAAGGATTTACAAAACTTTTTTTTCCGTTCTTATTAAATAAATGCCGACAGCAGACATTTTTCATATTATAATTGATTTCAAATTATAATATCTCTGATGACTCTTTTAAAGTGTCAATATTTTTGTTTTAGGCCAGTCGTGGCGCAGGGGCACAAAGTGTGACTGTAAACTCGACTGGTTGTGGGTTCGACCCCACTCGAGGAGATGAAATATTTATTTAAATTTATATTTCCATTTCTTCTTACTAGGTTGCCTCTGCCCTGCTAGAAGCTAATTTTTAATTTTTTATCTATGTTTTATTTTTGTTATTCCTTATTGTCATGGCGTAATTATGACGAGTTAAACTATACTCACTGATTTTATTTTCGATGAATACTAAGGATATTTTGCTATTCTTGGATATTTATTAGGGTTCCGTACAAGAAACTAGTAAAGAGCGACTAGTATATAAATTTTTAGTTTTTAGCAGTGAAAGTTTATACGTAATTATTATATTTCATACATATGATAAATTTAATTGTGTTTTTAAATAAAACATAAAATAATAAACAATATAAAACATAAGCTTATTTAATTATATTAAATTTCAAAATACGTTAACAACAACCATTAACAAGCAATCAAATTAATTAAGTTATAAAACATCAAACGAAGACAACAGAAATAAAAACAAGATATATGAAACAATATACGTCTAACAACTGACTTTGTAACGTGAGAAGCGTATACTTACAAATATAAATAACATTTATCATATATATATATAAAGAGATCCCCATTCGAGGAAGTGAAATGAAAATTAATCAAAAATGTGGAGGTAAGTAGAGAATGCAACTGTCTTAATAGGAACAAAGCGTTTTAACACTAGGTTCCTAGGTTCCCTCTGCCTACTTCGCATCCATTGTCTTTAAGCGCATAGAAAAGCGTCTCTGAACTTTGACAATAAAGGAAAGTATATTTCCAATTTTATCAAACACCCAATAAGCAATAAAAGTTTGTCTCAAATAAATATACGCCTGATGTCTAAATCTAATACATTCAAAAGCGTACGGTAGAAATTGAATTTGACACGTCTACGTCATTTGCGAGCAAAGTCACGGCAAAGTTTATAACGAAATTGCATTCATATTGCAATAGTATATTTTGGCTGGTTTGTTTGCGACTTGACTTGTGGATGACACTAATAAAAAAAGTCGTTTCGTTTTTCACGTAACACACAGACTTGAGCTTGAAAGAAAAAAGAGAACGGAGAATCATGACACTCTCTTAACTTAGAATTGCAAAAAATATATAAGTTCGTCTGTGAAAAAAATATCCATAAATAAGTAAGTACTATATACTTTAGGTTCAGAAAGGTCTGCGAAATTTGTCACTTTTTTCTTTTTAATTGAATTTAGATAAATATAATTTCATGCATATATAATTTTTGGGCATTATAAAAAGAGGTATGCGTGTCATTTTTATCATCCTACCTCAATATAAACTTTAGGATGCACAGTTTCATCAATTTCAAATTATTAAACCGTTTTACGATTTCGGAAATTTATGCGAAATTGCAATAGATTTTGATTGGCCATGATGTTTGGATATCCACATTATTCTCGATATTCTATACTGATTGGGAAAAAATATCAAAATCATTCTCAGGATGATTTTTTATAATAATTAATTACAGCTAAATTTATGTTACTTCTAAAATCGTAGAACTGTCTTAAATTTTTAGGGATCAGTACATCAAAAGGGAAAACGGACTTATTGGATAAGTTTATTGTCTGTCGGTCTGTCGGTCCGACTCGCACTTGACCGTTTTTTTATTTTAACACATACTACTGCCGTTTACTGACTACACTGTATTATTTCAAAATGACGTCGCTTTGCAAAATGAATGCACATACTCGTACATCCCCATAATTTTACATAGTACCAGTTAATGACAGCACAGTATTTATTACTCGCAAACTCGACAGTTCGCTTATCTGTTACTTAGTATAGTATGTGTTTATGTATTATATATGTTGTATTTTGTATTATTCATTCAATATACTTCTGGTTATGAGGCCCTCGTAGCCATTCAGTCCAGGGGCGAATTATTTTCTTTTGCCATCTCTGGCAAGACAAGGCTTAGAAGCAGAAAGTGGAAAACGGAGTATATTGACACTAAGTTCTTTCTGCTTACTTTACTATAGGTATTTAGAATGAAACGGAATGATAAAATAAAATATACTGTTACTTACAAATTAGTCACTCTATACGCTACTTAAAACTAAATTTCGAGATATAAAGTGAAGATATCACACATATTTTATTATTATATTTCCGAAAAACCCCAAAATGAGTCAGTAAGGTATCTTTAAACTTCAAAATCATCCAAACACTGTAAATTAAAATATAACTAAATTTTTAACGTTATATTATACTGACATTTCGAAAAGTGGAAGTATAAATCAAATAATAGTCAACAGGTAACATGATATTGTAAGCAAAATAAGCAATCATTGCTATGTTATCAGATGTAGACACCTCAGCGGAGTAGATTTATATGTTTTAACGGAGTCGTAGCTTGTAAACAGCGTTAAATTACACTTTTTTACCGTTTTTCTAGTATTTGTGAATTTTGATGCGGTTTTTATAGTTATTTAAGAGTTTTTTTAAGATTGTTTAAGATGTTATTCATCTAAACACCAAACCTTTTTCAAACCAAATTAAAATAATAAAATAAATTTAATATATGATAAGATTCATTTAAGTTACAATTTAACTTAAAGTCGTTGCGTGTTAAAGTAGAATTAAAAAGGGTCTTTTGCTTTTTTAAAATAATGCACTCAAATGTTTACTTTAAAAATTCTTTCCATTACCATTAAAGGTAAAAGTTTTTAAAATAATTACTATAATTACCACTAATATATATAAAACATTTTTTTTCTAAATTTTAGGAATTATTTAGAAAGAGTAAATAACTCTTACATCCTACATATTTATCCTATATAAATATCCTAACATCACATATACTCGAACAAAAATGACAAGAAGGGGGGAATACGACAAAACGATAACGAATTGTATTTAATGACAGAAAAGTGCATTTTAATGGTACCCAGACGTCGATTGGCCAAAAATAAACAGAAAAATGGACAGCAAGAGCAATAGCACCAATATATTTGCAATACGAATCCACATTTAATCTGACAGCCACCAAACGTACAATAGCGCCTGATCGATAATACCACAAAATGATGAGTATATCGTATTTATCCTGTACAACTAAAGTATTATAATACTTATTACATGCTGCTTTTTTAGTATTCCGCATATAACGAGGAAGGCAGAGGGAACCTAGTGTTGAGACACTCATTTAACCATTTTTCGCCGAAATGCTTCATGACTGTAGTATTAATTATGCGAGTAGAACTGGAATTCACAACCTCCTATCGATGACGAAGATAACCTAACGTTATCTTCGTCATCGATTTATAAAACTTATCCTTACTTTTAATTTACTTAATGCTGTAGTCGCACAAAATAAAAAAATGTGATGTTTTTTTAAAGTTATCCCCCAGAGAGTGGCCAATTAAGTGTTGAAATTTATTTAGGAAAACGGTGCTTGAGAACCTAAGTCGTTTTTAGGATTCCGTGGCTCAAATGAAAAAATTATAACGATTAGAGGATCTCTTTGTGTTCTGTCTGCCTGTATGTCTGTCAAGATCATTAAACTGAAAATGGAGATATCAAGTTTTAAATTTATATCAAATACCTAGGTCTAAATCCTTTGAAATACAGAAAAAAATTATGTAAGTAAACAAGCTTGTAAGTAAGCAATTAAAAGGTACGAGAGTATATGTATAGCTTTTGCTGCATTTAGTATCAAATTCATATTTATATTTCATACAAAACGCCCGCAAATTTAAATTTCATAACTTCTACAAGTCACGATACTGTTGAACTATAATCAAAAAATGGATACGGAACCCTCGCTAGGCAGTCGGCTTGCACTTAGCCGGTTTTTTTTTAAATTTATTTTTCGTATTTTTTTAAAAGGGAATTTCCAAGAGGATTCGGCTTAAAATGGATAAACTAAATCGTTATAGAGAAGTACAAACATTATATATGTATACAGTAATATGCATATAAGTTCGTTATTGCGGTTTCTTTAAAATATAACTTAAAATATATAAGTCACTTTATTTTCTACTTTTTATAGAATACATACAAATAAAATCGTACTTAGTAATATATACTTAAATATTTAGCGACACTATATTTACAATTATGTTAAATAGTATACGTATCTACTTACTCCCACAATGAATCAACAATTTAAGGTAAAATAAAGGCGATAATTGGTAGAGTTCGCCAACGCATTCTCATATCTCATGAGGACAATGTCAGTGGACAGTGGACACCGACACGACTGACCGCCTACTATAATAAAAATCATTTTTCAATGTTAATATTTCGAAGAAGAATTTTTGTTTAGTATGATACATGTACGAGTATTGTAAAGAAGGGTTAGGTGGATATGTAATAAAATATTATAATTATTACTTTTCATGACTCATGAATTTAATTTTTTAAAAATAAACTGTATCCTGTAAATAGCAAGGTAGGCAGAGGGAACCTGGGAACCTAGTTGCTTAGATACTTCGTTCCCACTTTCCACCAAACTCCGCATTGCGTGAGTGACGAAACTCAACACCGCGATTTAGTTACCAGAGCTAGGAAATAAAAATATTAATAATTTAATTTCCTCGAATTGGACTCGAACTCACAACCTGCCGCATTTACAATCAAACGCTTGTGCCCACAAGGCCATACCTGGCCAAGTAATTGTAATTTTATTACTATAAAAAATATGCTATCGTAGAACGACACTAGATAGTGCACTAATTGCCGCACAAACCTCTCAGCAGCGGCGTCCGACAGTGTCGCTTTTCCTTAATTGAATTTTCGAATAAAACACTATGAATATTATACATTGTAAGAAGAAATTCCTTTTAATTTTTATCCCCCATATATAGGGGAAGGCACCAAGAACGTAATTTTAAGTGATATTTCATGTTAAGCGTAACTCAACACCGTGCTTTACTTTTTATTTATGGCGAAAAAAGATAAAAATTAAATCCTAGTTTTTTTTAAGGTCATAAATAATGAGATCTTGCAAAAGATTCTACATCAGCCTTTAAAGCACTAACTTGTAGATTAAATTTATATATCTTAAGAATTACGATTACGAGTAGAGCAAAGGTAAAAGATACCATATTTTATCATTATCCACGTCCAAATAGATGCGTTTATTTTTAGCAAATCCATCAAGCCAGAGTACGAGCGGTATCTTTAACTGTCAAAATGTCCAAGTGCATTACAAAAGGCATGAAATGGATTATTAAACCAGAATAAATATAAATAGACTTAATAATCGTGTAATAATTTATCTCATCCATAGAGTAACCCGTTTAACCCGTTTGGGCATGTTAAATTGTTTTACTCGTATTATAAAAAGTTTGACTTATTAAAAAATCTTTAGTTTCATTTCCTAGATAAATAGCTTATTTTTCAACAGAGTTCCCATATTTTTAACAAATATTATTAATCTACGTTCATTTAGTAGGTTCTTCATCTTCAAACGTAGCGTAAAACCCAAGTATTAAATGGGTCTTATATCTATATATAGCTTTCTATACCATTTTTTTCCGCTTCTCTCTGTATCCCGCATGAGCAAGATAGGCAGTGGGAGCCTAGTGTTAAGACACTCCGCTTCCCATTGTCAGCTAAATTCTGGAGGAATTGCATATTAAGTAGCGAAACTTAACGCCATGCTTTACCTCGATAGCAGAGCGAAGAAATGAGAATATTATATATTTTATTTCCTCGAATCGAACCCATAATCTGTCGTATTTACAGCCACATTTACATTTACATCACTCCGCCACGACTGGCATCTCTATTAAATTCAACGAATTCTGTGCTACGTACTATATTATACTAAAAATATTATAATATACTTTAATTTCAATATTATAAAATATAATTAGGTTAGGTTAATATATATAAATAATAAACATTCGCTTACGTGCTATTTTAATCTTTGGCATCTAAATGCAATTAAATAAAGTTGTATGCAATTGAGTACTTATGTATGTACGGAAGTCCCGGTAAGTCAATGGCAGTAATTACTCCTAAACGGGCACGTGACCTATATACCTAGGTTATATTCAGATTACGTTAGCTGGTTACTTTTATATTTAGTATAAAAATTTAGGTAACCTAATTTTGTAAGCTTTTAAAAATATTATTTATGTTTTTTTTATTTTTATCAAATTTATTATTATTTGGCTTTTATAAATTGTTATAAAATATTCTTTTATACCTTTTTATTAGTTTATTTCCTAAAAAATATTTAATTAAAAATATTAAAACAGGGCATCTGGTCTTACCACTAAAGAGAAACAACAAAATTTAAATTTCAACCCCTAACCACAACAAGGATATTTTCCAACAAAGCTATTATAGCGATTTCTATCTAATTATATATATTTTTCATGTAACAGGGCCAGAGGGAGCCTGGTATTAAAGACACACCTATCCAAATTTTCCGCCAAGAGGAGACGTGTTGAGTTGCAGAACTCATCGAAAGAAACGGAATTGTAAATTTGACTA
>JAKRZM010000578.1:292228-303288 GCA_036379175.1 Heliconius cydno galanthus
GTTGTAAAGGGACGAAAAAATAAATTCAATTTAAATGTTCATAATATATATGAAAAATTATATTTTAAAAACAACACAAACTCAAAGCAAACCTCCAGTACTTTGCATTACGAATAATATCAACACTAAATAAAATATGTGTCAAACACTAAAAACGGTAGCCTTGAAAGAAAGTTTAAACATTTTTGACAAGAAAGTAAACAAATCTCAAAAATATGTCACAAAAGAACCGTTAGTAACCGTTAATGAACAACTAAATAACCAAATACCAACGGGAAAAAAGTACAAAGTAATAACAGAAAAGGCAATATAAAGTGTTTTTTTATTATGTCCATAATTTCAATCTCCTTAAAATGTTATTACCAATAAAAATTGGTGGATAAACTGTATGTAGTTTCACTTTAAAGTAGGACATGACGTAGAAAGAGTGTCACAAGCTTCCTACGTTTCCAAAACCGCTGATATATCACTTAGAGAAAATACATAAATAAAATAATAAAGAACTGAACTGAACTGAAGAAAATACATAAATATATGTAGTCGTGGCATACGTCCAAACGATACAATCTTTAAAACTGCATCCAGTTCACAGAATCCAGCCAATATTTATAGAATATGTTGTTTATTTTTTCAATATTTTTTCTATCTATCTTTCTCAGGTATAAAGAAGTATAAGCAGAAGAATCTAAATAGTTGCAGGTTGAGAAGACTCATACAACGTAAAAATTAAATTTAAATCTATATAATAATTTCATATCTATATTAAAGAACAATAAAATTACCACAGAATAAAATTAACTTATAATAACAATGTAAATTAATTAAAGGATGTTTAAAATATGTGCATAAGTGCATACAATTAAAAAAAAACAAAATAATGACTAATTCTTCGTTTGCATATTAAATCAACAAAGTCCGGTGGCATCTGTCCTGCTGAGAGTACTTGAAGAACAAACAAATTCAATTGTTAACAACTTAAGGTATATATGTAAAATGATTTATAATAATAATTGTGGGAATCAGTGCCTGTTTGTAAGCACGATGGTTGTGGATTCGATTCCCGATCTAGTAACAAGACAAAGAACAATGTCGGGTAAATTGGGCTGAAATTAAGAAGTGGAGTGTCTTACCACTAGGTTATTTGAAATTGAAGCTGCTAAGAAAATTTGTACTAATTAATTTTTATACTTACTTCATTGTTATTTAAGGTAATATTAGCTTTTCTATTGAAATCCGTAGGTACATTGCGTACTGCATGAAAAATGTTAATGTCATACTTTAGGTTCCTAAACATATAAAAGATTTTTTTTAGCTATCCCGCATATAACGTAAACAGAAAGAACCTTGAAACATAGTGTTAAGACACTCCGATCCCGTTACAACACCTCCATTCTTCTCTAATTATCATTGAAATTTAAAAAAAAAAACAATTTAAAAAACTATAGCTCGACCGTATCTTGTGTTATTTGATTAAATAATAACATTATTCATTTCTATCGTAGAACGGCAAGATCTTATAAGAAGTTGAAGAAACACCGTTATACAGCCAATTTGCATGTGTAATTTACAACCGTTTGCTAGCCACTTAATTTATGTTTACTAATTAAGGAATCCTCAAATCCAAACGACGACTTATTTGTCAAAAAATTAAACTTAAAAAAGTTATGGCGGCAAATAAACTTTTATAGATAAGTAAATATCTAATATTTATATTGAATGTGAGAGAGTATTTTGTTTTTCTTTTTAGGTACAAGCTTTATTCTGCACAGCGGGTAAGGAAATAGTATTGTTAAAACACTCTGAAGCAGAAAGAAGAAGAAGAAGTGAAATTAGCAGTGATAGAACTGAATCAATAAAAATCGGAGACTTAATGAAGATGGAGTCCCTTAGCACTAGGGTCCAAGGGTTCCTTAGCCTACCAAGTTTTACTAGTAGTAAAAAATAATACATATAAGAGAAATGACTTGTCGCCGTCGGGGTTCAGTGCAGATGAGCCCGCATNATATTTCTAGTTTTGGATGTTTACTAATATAGAATGTGACACGAAGTGCGGCGTTGAGTTACGAAAAATAAAATGAGAAATGTGAAATATAGATAAAAATTAAAAACCTTACACATGTTTAAAAATAACCGAACGCCTTTCACGGTACGTCAGTAAAATAATAAATAAAAAACAATGAGTGATTTAGTATCCATTAATCCACCCCCATACATATTCTGCATAAACCAATAGCACAGATAATTGGAACCATTAAAATAATAAATAATGCCTTAAATAAGAAGAAGATTAATATAATTCAATAAGTGTTTTGGGGACCCCACATTCTATCACATCATACTTTATTATACATACGTGGAAACGGACCCACAAGCATTCCGAGATAAAACCACTAACTCAATAATATTTCATGAAGATTCCAAGCAATATATTTAGGGGGGGTTGTGTCACAAACAAGAGTTGAAAGAGCTTATCGCCAAAGTTCACGTTTTCGTACTTTTTATTATATGTACTCATAGGCCCAATATCTTTTAATTATTTTTTTAAACCATTTTTTAATATTTATCGGTCGATAATTGAATATACAATTGTTTTATTAGAAAAACTTTCGTAGCAAAAGTTCCGTCCCTATAAGCGCATATAAATAATTTATTGGGCTTTTTGTGGCCGTCGTAGCCTAATAGTAGAAGCGTGCAACTGTGAATGCTACGACTGTGGGTTTTATTCCCACTCGGGGGAATGAAATATTAAATATTTTCATTTCTAATCTCTGGTACCGAGGCAAATCCCGGTGTTGAGTTCCGCGACTCAATTCCTCAAGAATTCGGCGGAAAGTAAGGAATGGAAGTGTCTTAATGGCGATTGGAGTAGCACAGTTGGTTCCGAGCTTCCCTCTGCCTTCCCTGTTATGTGCAGTATACAGCATGAAGATAAAAAACAAGAAAATAAAAATAATAATAATTTCTTCAACAAATTTTACATTCATTCTAGAAAATATTATTATCAAATTATTCTTCTAACAACATGAATTAAAAAAAAATTCTAAATCAATAAGAGTAGAAAAGATTGATATACATCACGATTTAAATCAATTAAATCATTAGCCTTACAATAACTTGTCGCAATGACATCACCAGCCATTCCCACGGTGCCCCCTCTCCCCAATAATGGGCTGATGAATTTGGAAGTGTCACATGCAAATTTTATAAATGGATTCGTCTTCGATATGAAGCCTTGTTTTATTGGCGAGATATAAATCCACTTAAGGGTAAGATAAACATAAAATCGAATTATATCCTTCATTAAAAACATTATTTGGAGTTCTTTTGGGAGTAAATCTTCTTTAAATATTTATATATACGTAGGTAAGTTATTCACACGATTTTAGTTTGCAAATGTTGGTACCAATTAGTAAAATTTAAGTTTATGTTGCTAAAGCATTAGCTTTGCAAAGAATTTTCGTTCATATTTTTAATATTTATATTCAGCTTCACATTGAAGCTTTTGATTCTGTAGCGCAGTGGCACAAAAGTGTGACTGTAGATATAATGGTTGTGAGTTCGGTTTTCACTCAGGAGAATAAATTTTATTTCCTCGCTCTCATAATAAGACAAATCGCCACGTTGAGTTCGGTTCTGGCAGACCCTCAAGATGCAATGTCTCGAAAAATTGACTGAAAATGGGGAATCGAATGTCTTAACATGGTTATGTACGTTTAATAATAATAGTAACAACAATATTGGACTAACACCAAAATGTTAGCTTTACTTCGTACAGTTTAGCGGATTTTGCCTTCAGCTTAGCTCTATGTTTAGAACTTCAAAATCAAAACTGCTTGGAAGAGTCTATTATGAATAAAGAATATTTAGAATTTCAATTGAAAAAAAATCTTAATATTTCATAAGTTCCAGCAGTTTATGGCAAAACAGCGTCACGTGATATATTTTTTACTTATTCTATATTCGTGTACAGAATATACAAACATATAGGAAGTTGAACCTTCTTGCCGGGCTTTAAGTTATTTTTCTAATCTCTGTTAACTATCAAACTCACGCATCTCGTTGATGTTATATGTAAAGGTATGCTAGTATATAATATATATATGTAAAATCATAAAATTCACATTCATATGATTTAGAACTACAAAGACCAAATGTACCTGCACGAATATTTAAAAATGTATTAACTTTATTAAACTACTAGAGGACGCGCGCAGCTTCGCCTGCTTATTTGCACCCTTAGGGGTGAATTGTAATAAACCATGAAACACGTGTTCAATGAAATATTTTTAAGAGTCTAAATCAAATCTTATAAAAATCAGTGGCGATTTAGAGATTTTTTATACGAACTTTTAACCCCTTATTTGCACCCCTAGAGGATAAATTAAAATAAACCACCTGCACGAATATTTCAAAAGTTACTAACTACATTAAACTATAACATGGGTTTTGTCTAGATCTCAAAGGTAGAAAGAAGATCACGTGTAAAACTATATTGAAATCTGAAAATTTTTATCTTATCTAAGCAAAGTACGGCAGAATTAATTTAATAGACAGAATCAATATAAACCATATGCTCGTAACATTAATGAAAGTATTAAAAAAATCAATAATTATAATCAATTTTGTGAAATTGAAAATCGTTTACACCTTAAGCTTTGTAATAAAAATACAAGATTTCAAATTATATCAGAAATATCTGTAGCCTAATATCAGAAGTGTAATTTAATATAACATTTTAAACATCGACTGCAATAATACTAAACTATATAATCCAGTTCGAAGAAGAAGAAGAAGATATAAACAAAATCAGCTATACACTGTAACCCACACACAGCAGGGTCAGCAGAGGAAAAACCTAGTGTTTTAACACTTCGTTCCCCATTTTCCACCGAATTCTGGAAGCATTGTGTGTTGAGTTGTGGAATTCAACCCCACGCTTTGCCTAGACACCAGAGTGAAGAAATCAAAATATTAATTAATGTTATTAAATATTTAGTTTCGTGGAGTAGGAATCGAACCCCAACCTGTCGCGTTTACAGGCACTTTGTGGCCCTGCGCCACGAATGGCCTCAACCTTAATAATACAAAATTATATAATACAGTTCGAAGAAGTTCGAATGTTTAAAACATGTTCGAACAGCTCTTAGTTCAATGACAATGTTTTTATATAAATACAAGTAGTTCGTTACATTATGACATATAGATCTATCATCGCTTTTTTGTGTATGAAATGATTTGGAACATAAATCACTGGACAATTATATCAGACGACTTGGTTTTTTATTACTTTTTAATATTAGTGCTCTATATAAAGGATTCATAAGTCAAAAAAATATCAATTAGAAAAACGATATAAATACTCGTTACTCTTATTGTATTATTGATATACTGTTCGTATTTTTTTTGATTCTCAAACTCGATGTAACTATTCAAATAATTATAGGTTAGACGAATTATATATCAGCAATCTTTCCTATCTTTCCTGGCAATTTCGCCAGACGTAATATTTAAGTTTATTGTAAGACATCATGACTGACAAAACTAGCAACATTTTTGTTTTCTTCTAGTTTCGTACTGTATTTCTCACATGGCAATGTAGACAGCGTAACCTAGGAACCTCGTGTCACTCTGTTCCCAGTAAAACACTTCCGTTCCCCATTTTCCGCCGTTGAGCACCTCAATGCTCCGCTTTGCCTTGTTACCAGAGCGAGGTTATTAAAATTTTAAATATTTCATTTCCTCGAGTGGGAATCGAACCTACAACCTGTCGCGTTTACTCTCACACGTTTGTGTCTATGCGCCACGACTGGCCTCAACTTATTAGTAACTTATTTTTGGTTATAATGTTTTAAAAGTCCTCTACATCCTATTAGTTCAATTTACAACAGTTAAATTCGGATACTTGTTAAATAAAATCTAAACAAACGCTATTAACTCATGCAACTTTTATGAATGAATGTACAACTTTACTATTCATTCATAGAATACTGTAGTACTCTTCATTTAGAATACATAAGTAGTTTAGAACTGACCATATCAAAATTAACTACAGTATAATTTATTAACATTTATACCAAAAACGATTTATAATAAAAACACACAAATATATTTTTTATTGATACTACTTCACATTTTCAATTTATTAATATTAAGTTCCATTCAAAATTATTTAAGGTTGACTAAGTGCACCCTAAATTCAAATCTCTAATCGAGGACAACAGAAGTGAGGTCATCGCGCACCGCGTACGCCGAGATGCGCATACGCACGAGGACGCAGGATCTTTTTCCTATAAAAATGTGCCGAGAAACCTTGTGGGCACAGTTTCGATCAGAACGCGGACTTGGAAGGACATCAAGATGAAGCTGGTGAGTCCTTGGAGCTTCAATTTTGTGAAGTGGCTAAATATGTGCTGAAGTGTTATTGAAATATAAAAGTTCTTTGGAAATAATTAAAAACACAGTTTAAGTGAATAAGTCCTTTTGAAAGTGTGATGATACTAATTATTCGTATATTCATTTTTTTATATATATTAAATACATTTAGTGTTTTGTAAAAATAATGTTTATTAATATAAATATTTTTACAGAATTTTTATAATGTGTCTACATTCTGAATACAATTAAACACTAAAATATTAATAAGTGACCTTTTTTTCTATTATTTGCAGCTTTTCGTTCTTAGCGTCACTCTAGCCCTCTCGTTAGCAGATGAAATTGAGACCAATCCTCAGGCAGTAGAAGACCTCGAAACGTCAGCATCAGTTATAGCTCCAAGATCACAAGATTACAACTTACCAATTGCAAACAATTACAATAATGTTCCAAATAGTGTTGCTCCAAAGCTCTGGAATCCTCCCTCAAATTACGATTCCGTAAAACCCGCAGTTCCTTCAGCATCTGTCAGAAATTACTATGCATCCGAAAGCAACTATAATCAACCGGAAAGTGGTTACAGCAACCAATATAATAACAATTACAATCAAAACAATCAAAATTCTTGGAACAATCCTCAACCAAGCCAACCATCTAACAATTGGTCGCAAAACAATGGATGGAACAATCAGCAAAATCCCCAAAATAATGTATGGAATAATCAACAGAAGCCTCAAAACAGTGGGTGGAATAATCAGCAGAAACCTCAAAACAGTGGGTGGAATAATCAGCAGAAGCCTCAAAACAATGGATGGAATAATCAGCAAAACGCTTGGAACCAACAGAACTCATGGAACCAACAGGGCAGTTCGCAAAATGCTGGAGCACAAAACAATTGGAATAAACCTCAGAATGGTGGTTCACAGAATTCCTGGAACAAGCCTCAAAACTCAGGGTCCCAAAATAACTGGAACGCTGGAAACAACCAAAATAACGTGAACCAAAACGTGCCCTCATCATCCAGCACAACAACTCCAGTGCCAGTTATTAAAAACGAACAAATTTTAGGTGATAATGGAAGCTATAAATATGAGTGAGTACTTTTCCTCATATTTCTTATGACAGCATTTAAAACTCCCCTAAACTAAAAACGTAACATTAAAATTTTCTAAACTTAAAAAGCTTCAAGATCCGATTACTTATATTAAAAAGGTGCTGATATTCCTAACTCATTAATCTGAAGACTTTTGTTACCTGAACTTGGTTTGCTCAAGGCTAAACCGAGATGGTCTTTTTACGCTCCTTATCGAGATAGCTTGACCCTCCTCCAAGTTAATTTATTGAACGCACTTTAAATTTGAAGAAGGTAACCCGTTCAACCAAACGTATAATGTAATTTCAATACTCAAATCTTATTTATATAAGCTAAAAAATATACCTTCAATATAAATTTTCAAATTCTAAGTATTTTTTTGTTGTAACTAAATTTATGTGAAAATTATATATTTCTATAAACTTTTACTTTAAAACTGTTTTGCTATGATAATATAAATAATTTTGTTTTACATATATGCTGACTGACTTGTAATACATTTATATGCTAATTTTAGGTGTAAAATATGCCAATATTCCTAATATTGGCAATCGATTGTCAATAAAAATATCCAAATTAAACCCTAACGGTGAACCCAGTAACACCATATTTTTGACGCAAAATGGACTATAGAACCTGTTATTTTATTGCCTTATAACTGTATAGAGATATCGTACCTAAAATTTTGCATAATTAGATACATCCTAAAGCAGATTTCCATAATTTTGACAAGCCAACGCCTTAATGGTTAAACAATAAATATTTTTTCCCGTTAATAAGCAAAATTATTTCCGGTAAAGAACAAGTTTAAATAATACTAAAAATAACAATTTATTCTGTTAAGAAATGCCTAATATATACAATTAGCAAAAATATATATATGTAAATAAATGTATGATTTCTTAGGTACGAAATTGCTGATGGAACTCATGTCAGTGAAGAAGGCTACGCAACCAATGTTAACACTAACGAAGAGAGCATCGTGAAAAAGGGTTTCTATTCCTTCACTGGCGCTGACGGCAAGGTCTACACTGTAACTTATTGGGCTGATGATACTGGTTTCCACGCTGAGGGTGACCACTTGCCTAAACCTCATCCCATCCCACCAGCGATTCAAGCGTAAGTTGTGACTTTATGCAAATAGAATCATCATACATGACACGGTCGTGACTCAAGTCGTCGTGAGTCCGTCGTGTCGGCGGTAGTGGATTCGATCCTCACTCGGAGGAATGTATATTTATTAATATTTTCATTTCTTCGCTTTAGCATCAAGACAATAACACTCAACACACAATGCCTTGAATAAGTCGGCGGAAAGTGAGGAAACGAGTGTCTTTACTTTATTTCCCTCTACTTAACCTGCTATATGCGGGAAACAGCGAGAAGCTAAGTTATTTCTTTTAACATATATACATAAATAACAATAATTAAAAAAATATACTTAGACATTATATAATTAATCAGTGCGGCTTTTGCTAATTGCTATCTCTGTATCTGTCAACGAAATTAATTATTTGCTATAAAAAAATCGCAATAGCTTATTTTAAATGTGCACGATTAGATGATATGATAAAACAAAATATTTTCGAAACGAAGCGAACAAAATTTGCACAGTGAAAAAAATAAAATAAACTTTTTACATGTGAAACTTGAGGATGCTAACAACGTCAATTCTAAACAAAGCTTGTGAAAAATAAAACAATTGTAACTTTTTGTTGTAAAGGAGAATTATTATAAGAAATATGTAAATATTTTTATTTTATAACAATATAAGGTACGTTTACCTTATATACTTCTAAGCACGTGTAAAAATAACCTTAAATTATTTAAATACAACATGGGAAACACTTCAAAAATTAAATAGAATTTTCTGAAATCTATATGTGATATATTTTTTAAACTAGTTATACTATTTTAACTTCCATAAAATACTGTGTTGCATATTTTATTAAGATTGTTTATATACTATAATTTTCATTCAAATCAACTTAAATATATGTGAAAATAAATATTAATTATGATTCACAGATCAATTGACCAGAACGCTAAGGAAGAAGCCGCAAAAGCAGAGGAAGAGAAGAAAAAGCAGCAACAACAACAACAGCAGCAGCAACAACAAAACATCTACTACCCTCAAGGCCAGGAGCCTCCAAAGCCTTTGGCCCCACAACAACCTATTCAACCAACCCCTCAACCTGTCTACCCTCAACAGGTTTACTACCCCCCACAGCAAACGTACTATCCTCCCCAAGATAACTACTACCCACCTCAGTCATACGGCAAATAATTTCAGTTAATTAACTGAAAAAGCCAAATTTAGACGAATTTCTAAATACTCCAAGCGATTTCACGATACGAGTTATTACCACTAATGTGATATATATATAAATATACATATAAAATACGATGTTTTCGGCAGTTATCCCTATCACGATTAGAATTGTGATACTGATTACTGTAAGTTTGAGAAACTGTGGAAACTCTTTACAGTGTGATTTACTTGTAACTAATTTTAAATAAATACTTAAATAATAATATGTGTTTTAATACATACCTTTTGCTTATTAATCTCTCTTAGTTATAAACTAGAAACATACCTGAAACAAAAAATAATAATTTACATTAAACCTTAACCTTAGTCCTTAGTACCTTATTGAGAGCGACAAGAATAAAACCAGTTTATTCGGACATTGACTTTTTTTTCAAAGACTGTAATATAAATCGCATCACTTGTATTATCGTTTTATTTTGTATACAAGGTCTTTGTATCACAGTTAGAAACATTTGACAAATAAGGAGATTTCGTTTAAGCATTTTTCTGTATCCTCCTTATTTTTAGGAATACAATACCTCAAAAGAAAAAATGGAACTCTTATAAGAGCAATTTGTTGTCGTATCGTCTGTCTAGAACATGGATTTTAAGATCGTGTGATCCCATGTCATAGAAAAAATTTATACAATTAAAAGATTTATGCTTACATTTTATTACATTCTGTATGAAATTAGCAATCAAGAACGATAGGGTACTTCTCGTGAACATTCAATGATGAAATTTGGCAAGAAATGAGAACTTGCGATACAAATAAAGAATAAATATAACTAGTGAAAAATTATAAATATTTATAGAAAAAAAAACATTACAAATTTATAGGTAATTGTAGTTCATTTCATATAACATCAGTCCATACTTCATTCGATAGCTGAAGTTTGTGAATTTAGTACAGAACCCTCGGAATGCGAATCGGATTCGCGTTCCGAGGGTTTCGTCGGTTCGTCTTAAAAAAGTCGCGGTAACTCCGTTTATTCCACAAGCTAGCTATATACGAGTATATATATAAAAAAATATATATTTTCATATATTTTATGTTGTATAATTATAAAGCGGAATAACTACGAAATATCTTTAATGTAATTAGTACAAAGTTAACAGTATTCAGTGCGCACCTATAAAACTATGATACGAGACAAGAGAAACCAAGAATGCTCTTGAACGATATTTTCACGAATCGCTACACACATAATCGCGTGTGTATAAATATATGCGGAATTCATTTTCATTACCAGTTTATTTTCTATTAATGCAACGACGTGACGT
>JAKRZM010000578.1:303601-318356 GCA_036379175.1 Heliconius cydno galanthus
CTACTGATTTTTAGGGATAGAATACCTCAAAAGAAAAAAATGGAACCCCTATAAGATCACTTTGTTGTCGTATCGTCTGTCTAGAGCATTGATTTTGAGATCGTGTGATCCCGTGTCATACAAAAATTAATACAATTAAAAGATTTATGCTTTCATTTTATTGCATTTTGTATGAAATTAGCCGTAATCAAAAACGATAAGGTACTTCTCGTGAACATACAATTACGTAATTTGGCAAGAAATGAGAACTTGCTGTACAAACAAAGAATAAATATAATTAATGAAAAATTATAAATATTTATAGAAAAAAAAACATTACAAATTTATAGGCAATTCATTTCATATATGATGAGTCCATACGTCCACAAGCTGAAGTTAGTCAACTTGGTACGGAACCCTCGAAATGCGAATCTGATTCGCGTTTGACCGTTCTTTTAAATAGCACGTATTTCGTCTCTAAATAGTCTTAAAAAAGTAGCAGTAACTCCGTTTATTCCACAGGCTAGCTATATACGAGTATGTACATAAAAAAAATATATTTTCATATATTTCATGTTGTCTATATATATAAAATCGAAAGGTAGGAATCTCAAATTTTGCATAGGAGTTACTTATAGGACGTAGGTGCTCGCTAAGACGGGAATTTGCAATATTCGACTTCTAAGGGGTTGTTTTTGGGGTCGAAAGTTTGTATGAAACTGCGTTACTACAAATGCTAGGAGTCTCAAATTTTGCATAGACGTCACTAGGACGTAGTCATGGAGACAGAAATTAATAATAACATAGTTCACGCGGGTGAAACCGCGAGCGGGCCGCAAGTATAATTATAAAGCGGAATAACTACGAAATATCTTTAATGTAATTAGTACAAAGTTAACAGTATTCAGTGCGCACCTATAAAATTATGATACGAGACAAGAGAAACCAAGAATGCTCGTGAACGATATTTTCACGAATCGCTACACACATATCGCGTGTGTATAAATATATGCGGAATTCATTTTCATTACCAGTTTATTTTCTATTAATGCAACGACGTGACGTCAAATTAGTGTTCTTCAAAAATTGGTGACAGCTTCAGACACAATGAAGCTGGTGAGTGAAAGTGCTTTTGTGAATTTGGATTTTTCTAAACATTTCATGTTGTAAGTTAACATAATATTTTTTTAAAATGTTTCAGATATCATTCAGCACAGTCATAGTGTGCTTAACCGTTACAGTGAACTGTCAAAATAGTCGAGAAGAAAGTTATCCATTTTCAGTCCAATTTCAAACACCAAACTCCCTTCTACACTCTTCAGATAGTTCTATTTACTTACCACCAGAGTCTCACACTCCAATACCTTATTATGCACTGAACAATATGAACAAACTACCATATCAGTTATTGCCTAGCACTGCTCCAAAAGCTCCATCATTTTATCCTACGTCATTTCCATTTATTCTGTCATCAACTTTAAAATCCGTTTATGATGATGAAGATGACGACAAGGAAATCGATGAGCCTCAACCTATTCGTCGTCGATTAGTAAACATTAGACCAAATCCACCAGCTAACACTAATAACTCTTCAGCTTCCCGTCAAAAAAATGACGTGCAAATTAATCCGAAAGTCCCGAACTATTCAATGGCTGAAAAAAGATTTGACTTCAAATCGTCGAACATCGTGTCTGATGCTAAAACACTCCCTCAAAGTTCCACGAAACCAGCTGCTCGGAGAATGATTATAACAAGTGAATTACAAAAGATTGATCATGGAGTTGATCAAGAGAAAGCTAATTCCATGCACACCATGCAATACATTCAAGCTGCACCTGGTATTTATGTTTCTTCTACAACAGAACCCGCAATACCTATACTCCGATTATCCAATGAAATGGACTTAGATGGAAGCTTCAGCTACGAGTAAGTTATTGTATATAATACTTACGTATAATGTAATTTACATTTTGGTTTATTACATTTAATGGTAATTCAAAATCTTCCAGAGCTCTAGGAGCGGACCAAACTCATTATGTACAACATAGTCACATGGAAAATATGGGAACGGATAAAGAGGAACAAGTAGTAGAAGGATCGTACTCTTATGTGGGTGATGACGGAAAAACTTACACAGTTCACTATGTAGCTGATTCAAATGGATATAGAGCTAGCGGTGACCACCTACCTGTACCACCTCCAATACCAGAAATAATACAAAGGTAAGTTGATATATTATAGTTATTATACATATTACTTAATTTACTTTACTTTAACCATAAAATATTTTATTTTCAGAGCCGTTCAGTATAATTTGGCCGAAGAAGCAAAAAAACCGCCACATCTTAAGTCATCATGGGAAAATGATGAAAAAGAATATGACCTAGGAGAAGAAAGTCGACATAATGCTTATCACATCCCTCCTCCGCGTAGTTTATTTACAGGAAGAACACCTGAAGCGTTTTCGTTTGGATTTTCTCAAGCATCCTCACCAAATTTATTAAAAACAGTAAATTTACAACCTCCAATAAAAACTAATGTAGATAGTAATGCAGAACAATATAAAGCAAAATCCAACAATATAGCAACACCCATTTCTCCTCAAATAACTTTTCTAGCTTCACAAGGTGCTCATAATCCTTCTATTCAATCTCAGCCGCACTATACAAAATCTGTTAGTATTGAAAAGCCATCCTTACCACAGTTAATGAACTACGAAGCTCAAATGAAAGACCCTGAGCAAGAAGCAAATAAATCCTTATGGAGATGGCAATATGGAATAAATTCTAACGTAGATGACGCTGCAAATAAAAATTCCATATCTCGTTCTTCTAGTGGAAGTGACGATGTATACATAAATTTTTCCGATTTGACACCTTCACAATATAAAGAAATGATGCAGTCACAAATACTAGGCAAGAACATAGTAGAATCCAACACAATTGAAAGGAGTACTGAAGTTCAATACTCTTCACCTCTTTACAATAATGACAACATGAACATACAACATGAAAAGATAAATAATATTATGACAGAAAAATACCAAACATATACATCTACTGAAAGGAACAACCAAGATTCTTACGAGGGTGATAAATTTCATAGGGGAAACTCAAATTTGTATCCTGAATTAATTACTACTTACAATTTTACACCACAAAGCCAAGTAGCAACGCAAACCTATAATGTAGAAGATACATCATTCGAACCTACTCGAAGAAACATTGAAAGTGAAAGCGCTACAAAAAATTACACCTCAATGTACAAAAATTATTACCAAAACAATAATTATATCAGAAATGACTATCATTCATCACCAGAAATTATAATTAAACAACATCAACCTCCATCATCCACTATGGCCCCTTTAAACAATAATGAACAGTATGAAATGAGACCAGATGAACAAAATAATTTTAAGCCTCAAATTGATACTGAAAATGTATGGAAGCGTGAGTCCACAACTGAAACGCCTATAGAGAATATTGTAAAAGATAACATTTTCTTAAGAAATTTGTTTAAAGTAAATGACAATGACAATAGCAATTCAAAAGTAGATAGTGAAAAAATTCAAAATATTCCCACGAAGCCAGAACGAACTATCGACAATACGCCTAAATTTAATTTATATGAACGTCCTCGTCCTCAGAACGAGTTCAGCCATATAAAGCCAAAACCTTTTGATTTAAGCGATGTCCTTAACTACGTAGCAATGAAAAATCATTTTGAATCAATAAAAACTAAGCCCAAAGCTAAACCAACTAATAACTTTAACTACAACTTTGATGTAAGAGACACGTCCCTACATTACATACCAAGTAAAAATAATAATGAAAATCGTGATATAATTAAAGACAATAGTGAGAATCACGTGTTAAATAACGAACAACAAAAAGAAATGCATGGGCTCATCAAAACTTACAAAGTTCTGCAACGTCGTAAAAATTTAGAACAAAAAAGTTCCTATTTACCAGAACCTCAACGAAATATAAAAGCGTTCCATACACAAAGCTTACCACCGTTGGGAAGAGCAGGTCCCTCCATGAAAAGCTACATGCCCCCAACATATTCATAGGAAATATCACTGTGATTGTAATTTTGTAAATATTTCCATACTGCATTTATTAGATTTAGTTGTTAAGTTTTACATTAAAATATATTACAAATAAAACTTACTTTTATTTTGACACCAAATTAACGCTAAATATACAAACAAGTAAATCAATTTTGGTTGATAAAGAATTGTTAAGTCATTAAGATTGTTGTATATGAAAAGGCCTAGACAGGATGAGACCGTCTGACATCACAGAGGAAATAGGGGGTTCTGTGAAAAGACACCGGAACTGAAATAATATCTTTAAAACACCCATCATTGTTGCGGCAGTCCAATTATTTTTCACGTTAAGTGATATGCTCTTACAATTGATGAAAATATCCCTTTCAATATTATACTATTTTTTTTTATATTCATTCAGCTATTGCCAGTATATTTTAAAAGTAGTAAATATGAATACTTAAAAACCTTGAAATATATTTTTACAAGATTTGAAGCTACAACCCTCGCGTACTACAAAAATATTATTTTCAATTTTCAATAATCCTCACAAGCAATGAGAAGTAAGCCGAGAGATTCTATTCAATTACTTCAAGATATAATCTGGTGGAGAACTCCTTCAATAAGATATCGCGTGCCTCTGAGATCTCGCTGTCTGAATTGAAAGCGTGACAAAAGAAAAGTTTCTATGAACGCTTCAACTCGTCTTGTAATTAGATATTTTAGCGTCATTGTTAATAATATTTCTTTTATTATTTCTTATTATGATATAAGTAATAATTTATTTTAGTGAAATTATTATAGATTTAATATTTAAACAAAATTCATAGTAGGTAAATATAGACATGTATAAGAAAACTATTGAATAGCAATACTTTTTTTACATACGAAAAATATGAAATGAAAAAGTAATAAAATGATAAAAATCACTTCATATACCATTGTAAATGAAAAACAAAGATTCTAATTTAAATGTAGATTCCCTAATGATAAAACTATAAAATTTATTATGAGCAAAAAGGATTTAAATGTTCCCAAATATAAATAAAACAAAAGGAAGGGTAATACATCAAAGAAACGGATGCACGCCCAAAAAATGATAAAAATAATAAGCTAAAAGTTACTAAAATACAAGTTTACAGTAAAACCTTTATAGTTATGTTATAATGAAATTAAACCTTATATTTTTTGAAATACGACTTCAATTCATTAAAGGTGAAGTAATTAAAGGAATTCTCGTCATTAGACATTGAAGGATGTTTTATAGCGCAGGGGACCGCTTCAAAGGGAATATTTTATTGTTAACGAAATAAAATATTATAAGGCCTTGTAATAACATGCGTTTAGAAATCTATCTTGTATTAGTATTGGGAGAGGGTCAATAAAGTTGTTTCTTTTTTGTTAAAAAAAAAACCGTTTCTTAAATATTTTGCTTATTGGATGATTTTAATATCTTTTTTCCATGACATAATGCAAAAGCGCTGGCAAAAGTCTATTTGAATAAAGAATATTTTTTTTAGGTTCACTGTATTCTGCACAGCAGGGTAGGCAGAGACCTGAGAACCTACTGTATGTACTCGTAAAACTCTCCGTTCCCATCGAGACACTTTCCGCTGAATTCTGGACGCATTGCATGTTGATTGGCAGAACTCAAAACTCTAACGAAAAATGATAATTTTAAATAAATAATTTTCTCAAGTGGGAATTGAACCTACAACCTGTCGTGTCAACCTCCATATATGTTTTTGTTTAAATATCGATCTAATAACACTATGATTCATAACAAAAGTGTATAAAATAAATTTATTAGAGTAGTAACACTATATGCAATTCTACTTTTTAGATTTGAAATAAGATTTATTCATGGAACCCGCTGATGCATAAAATGATATGTTTATGAGATTTAGAACAAATACAAACAAATATATTATGAATGCTGTTAAAGTTTTCCACAAACTCTTTAACTTAGAAGTTATTATTTTCAATATGTTTTTAAACATTCTGGGAATACAAAAACTTTACTTAATTTTACATATTTATATAGGTAGGGAAAACCTAAGGCATCTCTTTTCTTTAATGACCATGAAAATTAAGTTTGGTTAAATAATAGAACAGCTTTGAAATTCAAATATGTATAACATTTCGATATAGATCGATATTTAACTCAAGTGAAACTAATGCCTTTAACATAATGCAATAGATAAACAAAAAGCTTTTCTTTATTTTTTCTGCTTCACGCTATATTTCGCATTTAGCAGGATAGACAGAGGGAGCCTAGCCTTGACGCAAAAGACCGTGCATAGTGGAGTAGGTTGGGTAGGAGGGCAGACCGTGGCAATAGCCGGGATTAATGTCAAGAGGAAGATGAAGACAGAGGGAGCCTAGTGTTTAGACACTCCGTTCCCCACTTTCCTCTTCTGGAAGCACGTTCAATAGTCCAAATTTAGTTCACTTTAATTCCCAAAAAGGATTCTAGCAATTTGATTATAAAATAGGATTGATTATAATGTAGGTAGCTGGTATGTATTTTCCAAGTCGAACTCACAATACACGCGGGTGATTGCGTCGAGACGCTAGACTACACAATTTGCTTGAACAAACCTCGTTTGAATGGCATTGCCTTTAATCAGACGTAGAAAGTAATAAATACATATATGTATATATCTTGTAATGAAGTTAGCTATAGGTACCATATCTTTTTTTTAGGTTCACGATGTATCCCGCACACAGCAAGGAAGGTAGAGGGAACCTAATTTAAGACGCCGTATTCTGAAGTCATTGCGTGTTGAGTTGTGGAACTCAACGACGCGCTTTGCTTCAGAGCGAAGAAATGAAAATATTACATTTTTCTTTCCCTCGAGTGGGCATCGAACCCACAACCAGACCTGTGTACAGGTGCACAATTGTCGTCTTGCGCCTTGACTGGCCCTCTAATATTATTTAAAGTCTAACTAGTATCATCTAAGTCAAAATTTATAGCACTAATAGTTAATAGCTAATAGCGATTAAAAACATCACTTAACCTATTCTACTCTCATAAGCTTTCAACAACAAAAATTCCAAAACAACAATGCTTAATTCACAAAAGTATTCTCCTCCTCTCATACTTTCAAAACAAAGCTTTGCCACAAACTGAGTTACGCGGTATTGCCACGAGATAAACAAGTAGAGAAAGCGGATCGATACCACTGAATACAAAACCACATTGGTAACGACATCAAAGTGAAAATACAAATACGAAGGAAAATATGTAAATTTTAATGCAACCGATGGCAAGATCAAAGTCAATGCACGGCTGCCGGCTGCCGGCTGATTTTCGCTTTTGCTCTTTTATTACCCTCGTACGATTGTGGGATCTCTACATATTTTAGTATATTTTTTGTTTTTTTTAGAACGTCACCCTGTATCCTTCAAATAGCAACGTAGACAGACGGAACCTGGTGTTAAAACACTCCGGTAACCATTTCCAGCTAAATTCTGGAGACACTGCCTCGACATCAGAATCAGAGAATATAAATAAATTAGAAATAAAATCAAAAATTTTAGACCTTCGTGGCGCAGCGGCACCAGAGTACCACCCACTCCAGAAAGTGAAATATTTATTTACGTTTATATTCTACGCTCTGGTGTCGAGGCAAAAGCGCGGCGTTGTCACTCATCACGCAATGCTTCTGGAATTCGGCAGAAAGTGGAGAATGGCGTGTTTTAACCCTCTGCCTACCCTGCTGTGTGCGGGATACAACGTGAAGCTGATTTCATTTTAATTTTTTAAAATCAAAAATCAATGGCATCTGGCCTCTATACTATATATTTTAGTATAAGTTTTTATAAGAGTCGGCAGTATTTCTGATTCATTCGCTAATAAACTTTATAACGGACTGTTTAATTTTATATCTTTAATATTTTTATTTATTGCTTATAGTGATTTGGAATGAAATATGCTTGTAAAAATAATGATTTATTAATATTAGGAACGTCAAAACGAATATAAATTTAATTAATTTGAAAAAGATACAGACTTATTTATTAACACGACGCAATCTGTAAAATTAGATCTTCATTAAAATTAAGATTGGAGTTCGTGATACAGTTGAATTCATGTCTTACTACACATCATGGGTGCAGGTTCAAAGCTTTTACGGATTGAATGGCGAAGCTCGGACTTTACGTCGACACCAGAGCGAAGAAATTAATAAATTAAATATTTTGTTTCCTCGAGAAAGAATCGAACCCTGAACCTGTAATATTCACAGTTTACACTCTTGTACCTCAACGCCACGTCTTGCCTCCTAAATGTGAGATAATAACGAAATTAATGATTTTCCATATAACAGCCCATTCAGTGGTCTGGAATGTTTATCATTAAATAGGATATAGTGGGTCATAATGGTATAAATGATCAAACTTCAGCTGTAATGACGTAGTTATTATTATAGTCGAACAAAAGACTTGGGTGTTCCTTCTCAAATATTAGGTTTATTTATGAAATCTAGCCACTTTAGGGAAGATTGTGTGGACGAAAATGTGTAGAATACAAACATTTCTTTCCGGAATATTCTTTTAAAATCAAATATGATATTTATTATTGAACTACGAAACTATTTAAGCGACCTTTTTATACCTAGAAGATATATTAAAGAAACAAAAACAAGATAAGACATGAATGCTTCGCTCATTTTAGTAAAAGTATTCTATAGAAACTACAGGTTTCAATATGCGAAAATTGTACAAAAATAAACCAGATAATTTTACATACGCCTACTCGTTTATATATACATAGAAATAAAAAAATATTGCTTTAAAACTAAATAAAAGAATTTATNTGAATGGCATCTGGCCTTTATAAAAAATATTTTAGTATAAGTTTTTATAAGAGTCGCCAGTATTTCTGATTCATTCGCTAATAAACTTTATAACGGACTGTTTAATTTTATATCTTTAATATTTTTATTTATTACTTATAGTAATTTGGAATGAAATATGCTTGTAAAAATAATGATTTATTAATATTAGGAACGTCAAAACGAATATAAATTTAATTAATTTTAAGAAAATAATAACTTATTTATTAACACGACCCAATCTGTTAAATTAGATCTGCATTAAAATGACGATTGGAGGTCGTGAGACAGTGGAATTCATGTCTTACTACACATAATGGGTGCAGGTTCAAAGCTATTAAGGACCTCGACACCAGAGCGAAGAAATTAATAAATTAAATATTTTGTTTCCTCGAGAAAGAATCGAACCCTGAACCTGTAATATTCACAGTTTACACTCTTGTACCTCAACGCCACGTCTGGCCTCCATAATGTGAGATAATAACGAAATTAATGATTTTCCATATAACAGCCCATTCAGTGTTCTGGAATGTTTATCATTAAATAGGATATAGTGGGTCATAATGGCATAAATGATTAAACTTCAGCTGTAATGACGTAGTTATTATTATAGTCGAACAAAAGACTTGGGTGTTCCTTCTCAAATATTAGGTTTATTTATGAAATCTAGCCACTTAAGGGAACATTGTGTGGGCGATAATATGTAGAATACAAACATTTCTTTCGGGAATATTCTTTTAAAATCAATTATGATATTTAATATGAAACTACGAAATTATTTAAGCGACCTTTTTATATCTAGAAGATATATTAAAGAAACAAAAACAAGATAAGACATGAACGCTTCGCTCATTTTAGTAAAAGTATTCTATAGAAACTACAGGTTGCAATATGCGAAAATTTTACAAAAATAAACCAGATAATTTTACATACGCCTACTCGTTTATATATATACATAGAAATACCAAAATTATTGCTTTAAAAGTAAATAAAATAATTTGTATTTCTCTCGCACTATAACAAATGAAGAATCTACATTAAAACCTTTATATAAACTCTAAATTATTAATATTACAATGAAGAATTATTATACTATTAATATTATTTAATTTGACAAGTATTATGCTTATTACTCCTAAACAATTTAAATAAACGTATAAACAAAAGTAAACAAGGCCGTCAAGTAAGCCCGCCTACAGCTTTGTAAATCCTAAATTCCGTGACATTCGCCCCTTTGCGTTTGTCTTAGCGAGATTTACTGTAACTATTTGTTGGGAACTTTACCAATATCGCTGAAAGTTTATTTACACGTTATTTAGGACATTTCGCGAAATATTTGCGAACGTAAATCTTATTTCTTTTAATAATTTGGCTTTTGAAATCGTTTAAGTATTGTAAAAAACTTTAAAAATAAATTAATCTTATAAATTTATTTATTTTAACATGAAATATGTCTCTACATAAGATCGTTAAGGATACGAATTGAATACCCAGGATTATTTATGTAAACCACATAATTATATAAACTTATTTTCGTTTAGCCGCTGTGGACAAGAAAACTTTTACGTTAACCGCCAGCGCAGTATTTTTTTATGGAAAATGAAAAAATCGAGCGTACGAATCATCTGATAGTAAGTGATCACAAACACCCACGACCCCGTGCAACACCAGAGGAGCTACAGGTATGTTGCCAGCGTTTGAACTGGAGATGGACGTGCTTTTTGAAGGTATCCAAGTCGAATCGCCCTAGAAGCACCGCTTGGATGGAACTTTCCTAACTGGGCAGAATATGAGTTCTCTGAAACTACCCCAGAAAGTGCATAAAGTGCGGAAAAATTTAAATAAATAAATCACTGTGTCTTCTTTCTATCAGTTACACCGAATAACATACAATTTAAAATTAGTTTTTACAAAATTTATGCTTAAAATATATATTTATGCTAATAAACCATTGTTACATTGCATATCTAAGCATAACACAAATATAATGGGAGGCGTGGTAATATCCAAGTTAGCGTTCTAAAGCACGTTGGAAAGGGCCAATAACCCGAATAAAATTAAATTTTCGACCAGAACCGTTTGGGTTGTACCTACCTGTTTTTGGAATTTTGCAAGATCTTTGTCTTTTGAGGATATTCGCGAACTGCGTTATCTAAAACGTGTGTTGTTTTTGATATATGGTTCTATAAGCATGTAATACAAATACTCTAATTATAAAATTTCAAAGAATTTTCGTATGTCATAAAATAAATATAAATATATGTTTATTTTTCCTAAAAACGGAGCTCGATAATGTAGTAGTTTACAAGGAAATATATTTTCACTAACAAATAAGCAATGGGACCAGCCATGGCGCATGGACATATGCGTGTTACTGTAGACGGACAGGGTTTGAGTTCGATTCCCACTCCATGAAATGAATGATATTATATTTTAAATATTACCATTACCACGCTCTGGTTACGAGTTAAGTCGAATTAAATAGAATTCCGCCACTCAACACACATGTCTTCAGAATTCGGCGGCTTCAGAATGTGAGGAACGGAAGTGTCTCAACACTATATTCCCACGTTCTCTTCACCTATTCTGCTCCGTGTAGAATACGGCGCAAACCCAAAATAAAAAAAGAATAAGCAATCAAATTACCTATATCCAAAAAAACTTACCTACAATCAAAAATCAAATTCTACCTACCGAGTACTTACGCTATATTGATACCTACATGTGCCTAGGGACAGGGGACGGATGTCATCACAGCGATTAATTAGTGGAAAATGAACATCGCACCGTTCGACATTTTCAATTACTGCTATCCGAAACAGAACCTGATTACTGATGGCCGAAGGGAACCTCGCTTAATGTGGGAGTAATAAAGTTAAAAACTATATGAATTATGATATTAAATTATTTAAAGTATCGCTTTACGCTTCATTAATAAAATCCTTTGTGGATCCTTTTGGTATTTTGGTTGTAATTGTGGATAATTAATTATATTGATGTTTTGTTTTAATTATGATCTTTTGTAATGATTGTTGACATTATTGAAAAATAAAAATTATCTAAATATTAGGCCCATTAAATTACTGTCATGTGGGCTGTGATACATCCTAAGAGGTAATCTTAAGATGTAACTGTAGAATGTAATAAAAAATAAAAAGTAAGTATTAACTGTTGAGTGGTTAAATTAGTTATGTTTAGAGTAATAAAAAAGACTCAACGAGAGAGATATTAAATAATTAACAAATATAATAGACCGATTTTGATATATTATATTTTTTTTTTAGTTATTTTTTTAATATTGTATTACACTATAACACATTAAATAACTTAACACAAAAGAAAAAAACAAACATAAATTAACTTAAAACTAAAATAAACTTAAAAATAAAATAGATGCAAGAAAAAAAAACAAAAGGGAAAAATGGCATGGATATAAGTGTATAGGTAATTGTAAACATCAGAGGTTGTGGGTTCGATTATTATTCCACGAAATAAAATATTTAATATTTTGAACTTAATAAGAACGGTATATTTTTTTACACAAGGTTCCCATATAATCTGCTTAACTTGCTATATGCTAATACAGCGTAAAGCAAAAAAAAATTATTACAGACTTCTGTGAACATTTCTTACACTTGTACTATAAATCACATATTTTTCACGCTTTAAGTTATTTATGAAAGAAATTTACATTAAATCCATTAAGCATCACCAGACAATCAACTTTTGAGGCGTGTAGTACAATAATTTTCAATATAAATTATCGTCAACGGAACATGAGAAAGGTCTTTAAGATTTATTTATATAAAGTATAAGTAATGAACGTATCGTGAAATTTTTATTTGATTTTATTTTGGACGGAGTTGAATTCATTTCAACAGATAATTTTGTATTAATATTCATATTTAATTTGAAGGCCGTCTTGCTGCAGGGGTGCAAGCGTGTGACTGTAAACACGATAGGTTGTAGGTTCGATTCTCACTGGATAAAAATTAATATAATTATGAAATATTTTCATTTCTTCGCTCTGATAACTAGGCAAAGCGCGGCGTTTGTTCCGCCACTCAACACACAATGTCTAGAAAATTCTGGTGAAAGTGGGGAATGAAATGTCTTAAAACTAAGTTCCTAAATAAACAAAATAGCTACGTGTTTTATCCATAGCGGAACAGCCAGATGAAAAGCAAATGCTGATGGTATCTGCATACCTCTTTCGCCTCATCCACTATCATGAAACTCTCCATACATACCCACCGGGGGTTTCTCAGGCTTTTCCAATCTTATTTCCTTATTACCTTTTTAATCACTACATTCGTTCAATATTTCCCCCTTTAATAATTTTATATTTCTATAATATGGAGAACGAAGTGTTGACACTAGGTTCCCTCTGCTTACTCTGCAGTGTACGAAATTGTGTGAAGCTGTTTTTTTTATAATTTCCATAACTATTCGTTATAAAAAATCCTTTAACGTTACTTCAAAGCTGTTTGTTTCAAAATATAGGAAAAAAAAATATTAAAGTTTTACAAGAAGTATAGTTAAATATGAAAATGGCTAGTCTACACAGTTTTAGCAGTAAATGGCCTATTAAAATAGTTAGTACGGTCTAGAAGACTAAACTTAACGCATCCTAACGCTAGTAAGAAAATAGTGTAATTAAAATAGCAATAAGAATAACTGAATAGAAAGTATAATTACTATCGTTTTCTTTTATCTTTTTCACGCATATTTTATATGATAGATACATGTGTAAAACATAGAGTCGTATTACTTTGTTTTCTATATATTCCTTTTTATATTTTATGTTATTTTTATTCTGATATGTAGTATATAATATGGTAATCCTTTAAGTCTTTCGTCATTGTTAAATAGTTAGACTAATAAAATTAGGCCTGCTCTTAATTTTACTGTATAGTTCCGCCACTAAGCACACAATGCCTCCAGCATTCGGCGGAAAATAGGGAACGGAATGTTTTAGCACTACGTTCTCTCTGCCTCTGCTGTGTACGGTATACAGAGTGACGCTGCAAAAACAGACCGAAAAAATACCGATCCCCCAACACTGAATCATTCAAATTCAAAGATATCAAAGATATTTATAACAAAAATATTTGTTTTTAATTTTTATCAATGACGATTTTTTATATAAATACGGTACTTTATAGATACTTATTACATTTATATACTAAACAACAGCTCGAAACAAAATACATTTAACCTCAAAATGAGAATATAAAAAGCAAAATACATCAGTCTAGCCGATTTCATTAGGGCAGGCAACATCTGGCGCGACGCATTAGTATGTTGATGAGGAGGTCCCGATCAGGGGATAACGTGATTTATACAGGGTGTGAGGGTGCGCGGAATTAGGTGGGCCTTATTGATATATTTGAAGCTGTTGAAGAAGTTTAACTTTCTTCGGTGTTTTGTAGTGGAGAATGTAATTAATATATTTGAGAATGTAATTAAACATTCACATATACTTCTAATTCTATTCTTTTATTTTTTCATTTTGTGGGGATTGAACCCATAACCAGTCGCGTTTACAATTACACACTTATGCTCACCACGACTGGCCTTAGTACATAATATTGTTTAAATAATTCTCTGAGAGGGACAACCACGAGAAGTAACATAACAACAAGATAAATATGTTTTTGGATTAATAATACTATAATAGATATTTCTACAATCAGTATGAAATTTGTCTTAAGTATATATTTATTTATTTATTTATTTATTTATTTATACGGATCTCCAACTGTCGTACATATTGGTTTACATTACATACATTCTTAGGATATACTAATACTATTATGTACAACTGATTATAGGAGAACACATCATTCATCATCAATAATAACAATGATTAATTTACACT
>JAKRZM010000578.1:318557-341981 GCA_036379175.1 Heliconius cydno galanthus
TTTTTTTTGTATTGCATGTGTTAGTATTATAAGTATCATTGTAACAACTGCTGGTGAACCTTTTACAAATAAAATAAAATAAAAAAAAAAAAACATAAAATTGTTTAAATAATTCTCTGAGAGGGACAACCACGAGAAGTAACATAACAACAAGATAAATATGTTTTTGAATTAATAATACTATAATAGATATTTCTGCAATCAGTATGAAATTTGTCTTAAGTATATATGAATAGTGTTTACTTTAAAAAAGTTAATGAACTTATAATCTAGAGTTATTTTTAAGTATATATCAAGAGACCAGGTGCTTCTTAATATTTATGTATTGGCTATATTAATAAAATTGTAATCGCATTACAGTATAATATTTATTATTTATTACTTGTTAAATATACAAATCGTAAAACCACAAAACTATTAGGTGCTTTGAAAATGTTTATAGGCTACCCACTTCGACATAACCTCCGCTATACAAATCAATAAAAAAATAGTATATTGACATATCGTTTAGATAAAACGAATACCTACTTACTTTCAAAATCTTTATATCGCCTTTAAGAAGAATAAGAAAGAAAGACTTTTTTATAAATGTACAAATATTGTTTAAAAACTTAATAAAGAGAGCGTAAAAAATCATTAACAAAGAGTGGGTTCAAATTCGATTTCTAAATAAAAAAAATAAAAATCTTCTCCTCATGCAGCCTAATGATGATGAATTCAACACATTTATATGTCAAAATTTTCACCAACACATTTGACCGTGGCTGACGGCTGTAGCATAATTGATGGACGCATTACATTAATGTCTCGTATGCACATAATTTATGTTCCAATACCACGCCAATTGATGTGTTATGTTATGGAGATTTTTTTTAGATATGGCATGGGTGTAGGAATATGGGGTACCAGTGTGTCCACCCCAGAATATTCCTATGTCTCAGAAATTTTCATATCTCCCTTAAAAAAAAATCTAAATAAAATTCGCCATGAAAAATTATAAAATAAAACGTTTACACGAATATATGTTGTTCAGACCCTTAGATCTGAACCTAAACCTTTGGACCTTAGTCCAGCTCCCTCGCCGAGAAATATCTCTTTGCCCATGAATGTAAGACTTATGTACCACTTACAAGCGAGTCTTCACATTACTTAAGTAAATTTAATTAAACAAGTAATTTTTTTTACATAGTATATCTATACACATACTTATTACCTATTTTCATTAAAAACGACACTTTAAATATAATATAATTGTTTCAAAATTAAACTATAATTTTGTGTTTGATAATTTAAAAATAATGCAAAAATAGGTTTTTTTATTTTTCAGCGCAGATATTTTGACTATAATGTTTTTTTTCATTGAATTCTGTGGCCCACTATATTGGTAATATGTAAACTTACAATAATAAAAACTGCTCATTTAGTTATTACTAGCGCCATCTACACTTTTCACTATAAAATTTTCAGGTAAAATTATAACGCCATCTGTAGTAAATCATTGAAAATGACTATAGTATTATATCAAAATTTAAACTAGATGGCGCCACTGCAGATAAAATATACGATTTAATATTGTAAGTGTACGCTTATTATATTAAATTTCGATCTTTTTTGCCATGTTTTTGTTAAGAAAAACAAAAAATATAAATGCGTAATAGGTAGTCAAGTTCGTACCGCCGCGCCGTGGTAGGCTTTTTAAGAAAGATATAATTTTTATTTAAAAAATTATATTTATTAAAACACAACTGTACTTTAGCTATGTTCTACAGACTCTCTGCTTAATGCTAGCTTATAATTAAGTTACAATCGGTTGATGACATCATTGTTTGGGTTATTAATTCAAGTAATCATTTCTCTTTGTCTTAATACGGAGAAGTGAGAAATATTCTCTGTAACTCTGAGAATATAAGTACCTGAGCGTCTAACTGAATATACTGACTGGGCAGTTTGGGATGACGTAACTAGGTTTTAATATGAGTAATTCCTTATTTATACTATTAGTTATATTTTAAGCACATTGAAACATTATAAACGTTAAACACAATCTATCCT
This sequence comes from Heliconius cydno galanthus, assembly GCA_036379175.1. Taxonomy (NCBI): domain Eukaryota; kingdom Metazoa; phylum Arthropoda; class Insecta; order Lepidoptera; family Nymphalidae; genus Heliconius; species Heliconius cydno. Next base: position 320,610 of record JAKRZM010000578.1, read on the forward strand.
GCGATCAGCAACTGCGATATCGATAGGTTACAATATCGTAGGAAGCATATATTTATTTATGGAAAAAGATAAGGCAAACGAGCGTCATCTACCGACCCCGTGCAACACCAGAGGAGCTACAGGTGCGTTGCCGGCTGTTGAGCTGGTGAATGGTGATGGACGCGCTTTCCTATGGTACTTTAATTATATCGACCTGGAAACACTGCGCTTTTGCTTCGACAGTGGAGGATTTGTTTCCTTACTAAAAAAACATATTTAATACCTGTCTACGAACAGTGGATAGATTTCGATAAACTTAACAAATTTACTTTTATAAAATTCCTATAATCAAATGAAAACAATAAAATCGGAAAGAAAAGGTTTATGACCAGTATTTAGGAGCACCCACGTTTATTATTTATATTTGTTTTTCTAATTTATCCCGCATTGTGGCAGAGATAACCTATAGTCAGAACACTCTGTTCCCAACTTAAGTGATGAAACTCAACGCCGTCCTTTTTCGCCAGAGCAAGAAATAAAAAGCCACGAATTGATGCGAGTGGAAATCGAACAGACAACCGTAAACTCCACACTGCGATGCTGTCCACGAGGGCTACTTATATTACATTTTATAAATCTTCTATATATATAAAATCGAAAGGTCACTCACTCATCACGAAATCTCAGAAGCTACATGTGCATTTTGCGTAGGAGTTACTTATAGGACGTAGGTGCTCGCTAAGACGGGAATTTGCAATATTCGACTCTTAAGGGGTTGTTTTTGGGGTCGAAAGTTTGTATGAAACTTCGTTACTACAAATGCTGGGAGTCTCAAATTTTGCATAGACGTCACTAGGACGTAGTCATGGAGACAGAAATTAATAATAACATAGTTCACGCGGGTGAAACCGCGAGCGGGCCGCTAGTCTATATATAAAATGTACAACCAAAGGAAAACAAATCCACCAACATAGCGTACACGTAGCGCTAACACATTTTCTTTTCAGCATAAAGAAACCATTCTCACATTGCTCGACTGCTAAAGTTCATTAAACTGAATAGGCCTTTAGAATAAGGAGGCTTTAGGATTTAATACTATGATCTTTGTCAGTTCACTAAAGTTAAATTAATTACTTTCGTATACCTTTTTCGTATATAAATCAGCTAAGTTAACATATGTTTATTAAAATAAACATGAAATTATTGAATAAAAATTGATAGATATAGTTAAAAATATATTTATGCCTTACTTCCAATTAATATTTATCTAATAATTATATATAGATAGGAGCTTTGAAATATGAAGATTTCACTGGATCCTTAAAAACATAATAAAATAGGAAGAATATATCAGAAAATAAAAAGAATATAATATAAAATACAAAAATAACATTGCCGCCATTAAATCTTCTATCGAAAAGTGACTTACGGAAATCTCAAGGAAGCATGAAACGAGCTCTTTGTGTGAAAGATGAGTCATCTAGATAAGTGCTACGCTTTCACGCTGAACGCATCCCTACAAGACACCGCAAGTAAACCCGACGACAGTTCTAAGCTCAATTACCTATAACAATATATATTAATATTGCCTTGTTTTTTATTTTTAAATGATTAATTGTTTTTTAAAAATATCTAAAGTACTATATAATAATGCTTTTTAGAAAAATGTTCACAATGGATTCGATCAGCTAAATGGATGGATCTCCACACTATTTTTTTTTCAGTCTTCTCTTGTCATATCCACGTTTCGTAGCCGTTCAGTCCTTTCAAATACCAGAACTTTTGATTTACTTACATTCAGTCTTCACCATCAGGTGACCCTAACGCTCGTTTGCCTTGTCCTTTTACCATAAAAAAAAAAAAAATTCAGTCTAAGAACACTTCGATCAACTATTAACGTAGATTAAGGGTTACAGTCTAGAAAAATGGCCAAAAAAATAAGAGCACAAAAAGTGAAAAAATACCTGAAATGCAGAACTTTTTCATAATTCTTTTAAAACTTTTGTATAACTTGAAATTTTTCATCAAAGTTTCAAATGTGAGTATCTACTTAATACCTAGAAACGATTCTGAGGCTGGAAGAAACTTATTCTTTTTTCATTAAGTTCTTAAGTGGAATTATAATATGGTTTCTAGAACTCTTTCCTTGCAGTAAATTAACTTTATATAATTATGTTGACAATGACATTATTTATATATTACTAGTGGACCCGAGCGCGGCTACGCCCGCTTGAACTAAACGAATATTTATTAAATATATTTATGAAATTATTTTCAGCTTAAAGCTCATTTTGGGCGACATTTTCTAACAACAAACTTTGCAAATCGTTGCTTAGCAACCCGACGGTTGTTATTAACATACAGACAGACAGAGTAACTTTCGAATTTATAATATAGGTATGGATTCTTTTTGAATTAATATGTTGTATTTCACGTTGTATCCCGCATATGTTCCTAGTGTTAAAACACTCCTTTCTCATCTTTCTGCCGAATTTTCGAGGTATTGTGTGTTGACCGGCGGAACTTATCGTCGCGCTTTTGCCTTCGTTGGTTGGTGGAGCAAAGAAATGGAAACATTCATAAATAATAATTAATTCCCCCGAATGGGAATCGTTACGTCACACGCTTGTACCTCTGGGCTACGACGGCTTTGTATTAATGTATTCATTTAAAACTAAATATGTTTTTTATGAAAGCTCAGAATTTTTACTTATGAGTTGTTACTTTTAAAGATTAGTTTCAACTTATTGCAGAATACAGTCATAAAACATTATATTACAAATAATCTTTTATATACACTTATAAATATTATTTTAACATTTCTAAGATATGTAGGTATATATATCTTGTTTTTCTATAACTTAAATTATTGAGTTCAGATTCTATTCTATTCCTACCTTTCCGTCAAATTTTACATACATTCCGTGATGAATTTTGGAACTCAACCCCGCTCTTTACATTGTTAACAGAGCGAGGAAAATAAAGATTTTATATAATCCATCGATCCTCGCTACACTAAACCCCACCCACCTGTGATCCAGTGCTGAACTCGTCAGCGGGTTGCTCGCGTGCAAACCTCTCGAACTTGAAACTGTTGGAGCGGTAGAGCTCGTTGTCCTCTCTGGAGCGGCGGCCGCGACAGAAACGGCGGGTGATTGAGGTGTGCCTGAAATGTTGTACAAAAAGGGTTTATTAATATTTGGTTTTTATTAATTTTAAGTAGAATTACTATTTTTGTGTGTATTTAATATTAATACTGATTTGATGATAAAACAAATGGTCTAATTATTTCTATTATTTGCATCTTTTCAAATTATATATAGTTTCAAATATATATAGTCATTACATATAGTTTGTCATTTATTACGTTAGTTTTTATTGAATACTTTTACTATTACAGGTACAAACTGAGTTTTCAGCTCGATCCATCTATAGGCAATTACTTATGATGACTCAAGAATGGATGTGAATATTTTATTCTATAAGCCTTTACGTGCTTAACGTGCGTCTGGTTTCCTGACATAATTCTACTAAATGGCAAGAATATAATGAAGCCGAAATTTTAAAGAAATAAAATATAAAAAAATAAACAACAGTAGTTTCAGAAATCTCAGCTTTAAACAACAGAGAATAAATTAAACTGCATTCCTTACAAAAAATAAATAAATTTACGTACAATTCAATAGAACAAGACTGACAGCACACGCAAAAAGCTTATAGTTTATACATATAGCAAAACACTATATACTTCTATTAGGAATAGAAGATTTATCTACAATATGTTTGAGGCGAGTGGTTTGCTCTACAAGTGTGTGACTGTTAACGCGACTGGTTGTGAGTTCGATCCTCACAGAGAAAAAATCAAATATTTATTTAAATTCATATTAAAAATATAAATTTCTTCGCTCTGGTGTTGAGGTGAAGAGCGGCGTTTAGTTCCGCCATTTTAAACACAATGCCTCCAAAATTCGGCAGAAAGTGGGAAACGAAGTGTGTTAACACTAAGTTGTGTTTAGCTTATTTGATTTCTCTACAATATACTACTGAATTCCTCCATTAATTTCCCAATGTCATTCTAGGATAATCGATATTAAACAGTACTTAAGATATGAGCCTGGAGTATTTCCCTATGGACCAAAACCTATTCACAGTTCAGACTAATGAAATGTTTGATGTCTTAGTGGGAGTATGTTACTAATTAAACTTTTTGTACACAATGAAGGCGGTGGCACATTTACATACTTTCAAGATAGAATCGGCTTACTTTACCGCTTTTATCTCTATTAGTTCACAGGATATTATTACAATTCGAGGAGTTGCGTGTTGAGAGGCGTAACTCAACGTCGCGCTTTTGCCTCTTTATCAGAGAGGGCGAGAAACGAGCGTACGAAAAACTTTTATTAATAGAAAGATAACGAGCCTCTAATGGTGAAGTAGCTGACGCCCTTACTAAGTGTTAATAAAAAATCTTTAAAAAAATAAATACTGAAATGATAATAATATGAAACAAAAATAAAACTCGTCATTTGACTTTGACTTTGTAGAGTACCTTAGATTAATGTAGGCTATGTTACCATGTTAACATTTAAGAGATCGGCATTTTACTAACTTCTATAAAAAAAATCAATATTAATAGGGTACTTCCGGTTGACCGAGAATGATGAAATTTGGCAGCTAGCATCTACAGGTGTCATTTGTGGTTAAATCCTAAAAAATAATAGCAAAGAGGAGCAAAGTTTTGTATTAAATGGTTCTGGCTAAACTAAGTTTGAATTTCAGGAAAAACTCGCGACCTCTAATTTTGTACGGAACCTTTCGTGGGTGTGCCCGACTCGCACATGCCGAGTTTTTCCTTAACAGAGCAGATAAATAAAAATATGTATATTCATTCCTCCAACTAAAGATCGAAGCAATAACCACCACAGCTTACAATCCCGAAGGGTGTAGAATTAGTATAAGCAAGATTTTCTAAGATGTACGTAATCACTAGGTGATCTAGATTTTTGTCCATAAATAGGTGAAGCCATATGGGTTCCTAAGCCTAGATAGCTAACTCGATGTTTACTAACACGGCATTGTTACATATTAGACCAACTAATATGGCCTGATGACGTCGGACTATATCCATGGATCAAAACTTAAATCTCCAATTATTTATCAGATATCGATCTAAAGTTGTATATTTGTTTTAAAATAAAATATTATAAATATTGCAGTTTCCACACAAAAGTTTTATTAAAATTAACAATTTAAGTTCATGTATGTTTATTTAATTTAGTGACAATATTAAACTAAAAAGTTTTAATTTTTAGATTCACATTTTAATACAAATATAGCGGGTTAGACAGAGAAAGCCTAAAGTCAACGACGTCAAGAGCCAAGCTGATTTCATTATTTTATGAATAAAATAAAACAATTCAATTACTTATTACAAATTTTACTTAAAACAATTTCTTAAAACAATTCAATTACTTATTACGAAGCGACTACTTAAATAGAAATAAACATTTTATTACTATTGACGCATTATAAAAATGTTTATCCAATTAAGAAACGAACGTTACTCATTAAATAAACTGCAATCAGTTCAACTGACTGCATTCATAGTTTACATAAGTCAAGTGTTGTCGTCCACAGTACCGCACTGCGTGGAGGTAGCAGGTACTTCTGTCTATCTAACCTGGAAACGTTTCAATTTTTAATTATTTTAAAAACCATTAAAACACTTACCTAGTGTCACTAGAATGCAATGGCCATTGGATGCCAAATATCTTCAATTTGGCAGGCGGACGCCGCTTCTGCTCGGTGCGAGTGTTTTCCTCCACAGGTGGAGTGTGGTGCCTCCCGCCCGACGATGCCCTGGTGCCACTCCTACGTCGTCTTCGTCGCCTTCTTTCAACCAAAATAAAATTGTCACCGTTTCGAATTATATATGAAGAACGGAGAGTAGATTTCTCTTCTCCTTGCCTTTGTCTTATCAGATCAGCTGTTCGTAGTGTGTGAATATTTTGATACTCAGCCTCCGGCGGCGGCGCGGTCGTCACTTCCCTGCTAGTCCCACTTCCATCCCTTTTCTTTCGGGAGGAATGGAGCCCGACTCGACGCCAAACCTTTTCCATGAATCCGTATTTCCTGTCATCCCATTATATTTCGTCCACCGCAAAAGTCGCGCCCCACACAAAGCGATGCACTCAAACAACACGAAAACATTAACTGTATAAGTTTAATCAACACGTCAGTTCAACACACTAGATAACAGAATATTTCTATCAGACCCATCGAAAGAGTTGATAACGCAATAACTCACTGGAGGATCATCCACTCATTGTCATTGTTCTCATGATAAATGTCTCTTTAGAACTGCACTTCCCGTGTATTCGCGGTACGATCGTCGATACGGCACACCACCGGTGAGCGGCGACTCGCAGAAATCAGGGCGTTATTCATTAATCCCTTTTATTAAGACGTACTAGGTTAGTGGAATGAGGGGAGAGAATAACTTGTTTTTTGACATCACATTCGGTAAGGTCCCGGCCCTACAGACAGGGTGCGGGTGCCCGCTGTGCGCATGCGCGGTCCCCCTCGCCGGTAGCCCTCCCGAGGTTCCAAAATGGCGGACCCCCAACCCCCCTTCCCGTTATTGAATATCTAATTTTATCCGTGCATTTCATGTAGCTATACAAGTCGGTTGCGCTTTAACTCAACTACTTATATAGCGAAGTCTTTCAAGCGGTTTATGGGTTAATGCTATACGCTCCCTCGGGACAGTCCGCGGCGTTCTATTATGCAGCACGCCGTCTCCTGTTGCTGACTGTTGATGACTTATCCGAACATTGTTTTAGACCTTGTGTCTATTGTAGAGAGAAACGCATGAAAAGAAAATCCTTTTATTGTGTTTTATATATTTTGTTTTAAGTTTGGTTTACAATTATAGACTCTATTTTAGTATTATATAAAATTTAATTTTGCAAGTAATATTTATGTAACAGTAATAGAGTTAAAAATTTTAAAATAAATCTGGCTCTATCGTTATAAGTTCAATCTGACTTAGTTGAGCGTCCCGTTGGTTCAGAAATAAAATATAACAAATTGTTTGCTAGGAAAAACTAACAAAATAATAGAATCAAATTGAATTTCTATATAATATTATACTTGTATAAGTTTAGTTATAGAAAATACTATTTCACATCATTTAAAAAATTATAGGATCTTAAAAATAAGTACAATTAAATTTTCATAATAACTAAACAAATATTAAAGAAAACTAAAAAAATTACATATGCATTTTCCAAGTTCATTCACATTTCAGTTAATCAACGTGTGGATTTGTCGCGGATACCACTGAACCCAAATGCAGGCAGGGTTTGAAAATAAACCGCTATATAATGAAAGCGTAACTACCACCCCAGCTCCCTGCGTCGACGCGACTCCCTGCTTACTCTTCAGACACCAAACACCGCAGTGCATACAAGAGTCTACAACTATCCTGTAATTTCTGCCTGGCTATAGCCTCTACATACAATGCACTAATCTCGGCTCTGCCTAGTCTCATACGTTAACTCTATGCAAATGTTTTTTTTCATATATTTTTTTCTTAATCATAAATGTAGGGAATAACAGAATAGATAAATATAAGTATATTTTGGTAGCGTATGATATATAACGTAATTGGTTATATATATAGAAATAGTTAAGTGTAATTGAGAAGTATTTATTGAAAAATATTTTGAATGAAAACTTTTTTACGCATCTATAGAAAAAATAACACAATAAAAAAAAGTAAACGTCAATCTATATAGGTACGAGTACAATGTACATGCTTGCTTTTCTATCTGGCAAAAAAGATAGTTCATCGTTGGGTTATTGATAGCAGTTTTAATTGATTTTTTTACTACTAAAATAAAAACAAAACTATTAAATTCAAATAATACTTAATAGATATCAAATTATTACACATATATCTATGTGTAATAATTTGTTACTTTAACACTATGTTTAGACGTATTATTGTAGGTTATTTAGTATTTGTACTTACTCGTATCTATATGCTTTTTGTCCTTAAATACTAAATCTTATACTAATTATTCGCATTTTCCCCAAAAACCGATCTGTCATTCCGTCGTGTCCGTCCCGACTCCCGTCCTTTCTATTTCCTCTGTTTACAGACTTCCTGTGCTCCTTAGGTCGTGAAACACCTGTTCTATATCTTAAAATATTTCTCATGTGAACATTGAACTCACGATGATAGATATCATTCATAATTCTAGGGGCATTGCGTGTTTAGTGGCGAAACTCAACGCCGCGCTTTGCCTCAACACCAGAGCGAAGAAAGTAAAAATATTATTTTTTTATATATATTTGATCAGACGTTTTTGATCTGATAATTAAAATTAATAAAGTATGGACAATAGATCCTGCAATACGAATACAAATGAATACATTAGTATTGTTTTTATAATAGTGAAAAAAAAGAATGTCTTTACCATAATAATTAATAGGCTTTGTCAATTAAACCTAAAATTATTTTAATAGGTTTTAAGTTTTGACGTCAGCTATTTTTAAAAGCTTTTATTTAACTTGCAATGTATGTATGTGGGTTCGGGTGAAATCTTAGAGCTCAATTTTGAAGTAGATATCTTCAACCGATTGAGCTGAAATTTTGTATACACGTTTACTTTGGATGACAATGCACGATAAAATATGTGANTTTATCAATGACACCTAAAATTATTTTAATAGGTTTTAAGTTTTGACGTCAGCTATTTTTAATGTCTAATATTGTTAAAAAAATATATACCTACATATTTTGAGGAATATGTTTTTAGGAAACCACATCGCAGGTAATGTATGTGGGAGTTGGGACTTAACCACCTAACGAGGTCAATCTAAAGGAAAAACCCGAAATTACTGACATATCGCATCGTATTTTTACAACGAATCTTAGTCTTATTGATATACCCTCACAAATTCCATTACAATCAATAGTTGAATGTCATGCATTGGTTTCTAAGGACGTAAGGATTGAACTATTGTAATGTTGTTTACGGTAATAGTACCAACACGATTATCTGGCCCTCAATTATAGAGATTCGCGGCTACCCAGACTACCAACTAACACCATTTTATATCAAACACCTTTTACCAAATGAAAATAACATATAGTAAACAAATTATAAGTACATTTGTAATTGAATATTTAATTTCATAATTATTAAGGCTGCAGTATTTTAATACCTAAAAAAATATTTAAGAAAATATGTAAGTATGTAGGTACCTACTTAAATAATATTAACATCGTATGATGAAAAACATAATTTACTTAATTTTTATTTGTTTTTAATAAACACATAACATTATGTATTACATACATATGTACAAAACCCACTTTTCTTCATAATATATTGGATTATACGGATTTTCCATTATTCTAATACAAACTACTGTAGATACATGCAAAACCTTTTGAATATGTGCTATATACCTTTAATACAATATTTTATTTATTTAAGCAAGTGTAGTAATTTATGGACAGACACCATATTATGCATCACCACACATCAACGTCGCGAAATATGTAAAATAATTTTCTAACCGACACATTGAATAAATTTTTGTTGTTTTTGTTTTTTATTAAGTTTACAATATGACGGCAAATGTTATAAATAATCAAATATATGTGTATTAAATTTTATTTATTTTTATACAACTAATATAATATTAGAAAACGGAAGCGATTAACGTTTTTAAAATAAACACGATAAAAACACATACCGTCTATATGTTCCCAACGTACTCGGATAGAGGTTCCACATAGTTACAATAAGTGATATGTATCACTCAATAACAACACTACACACAAGATACCTTCCAATCACGGCTTCCGCCTTCAAGCAACTGTCCGTTTGACACAATTCCACTGCTTTTATTGATTTTTCACCTAAATCTACCCACATTTACACGAGTACGCTAACAATAAAATACTGATTATATCACTCCACAGGTGCTTATATGGTAATTTGGAATAGATAGAAGTACCTACCTATGAATTTACAAAAACGAATCAAGAGGTTCAAAAATGGGCTTCACATGAGGGAATTTAGAGATATTTTTCTCAGCGGCTCTAGCCTATACCTAGTGGTCTACATAAAAAAAATCAGCTTCACGCTGTATCCCGCATACATCAGGGTAGGCAGAGGGAACCTAGTGTTAAGACACTCCGCTCCCCACTTTCTGCCGAATTCTGGAGGCATTGCGCGTTGAGTGGCAGTACTCAACGCCACGCTTTACCTCGACACCAGAGCAAAGAAATGGAAATGGAAGAAATGGAAATATAAACGTAAATTAATATTTCACTTCCTCGAGTGGGGATCGAACGAACGGTTGTGGCGGTACAGTCACACCCTTGTACCGCTCCGCCATGACGACCTCTTGTGTATAACAGTAACAGTTGTATTTATTTGTACATTTACAAAATTAGTCAAACAATGTCAACACGGTGCACCCGTGGAAAAGAAAGATGATCTCCTTCACTAGCACTCCAACTTCTCAGACTTTCTGTCGGTGATGAACAGGGAAAGTACATCAGAGCTCGAATTATTCTGAGCGAAAATTTCTCTGTTTACCAATAACAATCGTTGCGGAATTGTTATTGGTAAACAGAGAAATGATTACAAAAATAACCATGGTAGTTCTTAAACATTTTTTTATTCCCTACTTTTTTAAGCTGTTATATGGAAAACAAGTAATCAAAAAAAAGAGTTACAAATAATTTATAAAACTTATTTAAGCATAACACTAATGTTAAGTTGAGAAAAACACCACACTTAAGTAACAAATCTTATTTTAATGTGAGGCAAACACAAAAGTGATATGGTTCAAATTTTATGTTAATTTTTAGTACAAAATTTTATGCAAGCAAATATTATAAATTAATTTATTTATACTTGCTTAGAAAAGGCACAGAATGACTAAGATTTTTATATTATTACATCTAGTTAACTAGATGATGCTATAAATATATTAAACAAATCTGACATAATTATTATATGGAATATAGAAACTAAAAAAGTATTATTATATTTAAATATTTGAAAATAATCATTTAAAAAATGCATAAATATAAAGTTTAACATGGCGCAGATGCAGGTCCATAAAAAAAGTCATAAAAAAAAGTATTTGAAATGAAACATTAATAAATGCAAATGAACTTCCAAAATCTGTAATAATAAATGTGCAATTCACTTTAACTTAATCTATAAATGCACTGTTATTTGATAGGGGCATTTTTCATGGAATTAGTTGTCACTGGATTGCCATTCACTTTGCTTATTAGATTATTTCCTTGCCATACTGCAATTAAATTATCATTTGTTTTCAAATCCACTTGAAGTTTCTCCCAAACTTTCTTCTTTGGATTTAAAACTTCATCATGTTCACCATTTTCATATCCTTCAATGACAATTCTATCTCCTGGTGAACTATCCTTAGGGGGTATAAGTGGTTCCACTTGTTTAGGTTCATCTACAGATGCACAAAGAACCATGCCTTTGGACTCAACTCCTCTCATTTTAGCAGGTTTCAGATTGCATAAAACAACTACATTTCTATCTTGCATTTCCTCTATAGGTACAAAGTTTACTAATCCAGAGACAATAGTTCTCGGTTCACTCTCCCCAAGATCAATTTTCTCTACATAAAGTGCATCAGCATCTGGATGTCTTGATACTTCAACAACTTTTCCCACTCTTATATCTAATTTAATAGGAGTTATTTCATCAGAAACAGCATTGTTTACATTTCCTTTACTTTTTGTTGGTGGTGGATAGGCTTTCTTAGTCAGTTCTTGAAGCTTGGGATCTTTGAATATTTCTTGGATGGGTGCTAAGAGTTTATTTATCACTAGCTCCACTGAAGCTTTTAAATCACCTGGATGAATTTCTTGTTTAGCAAAAGCTGCTTCCAAATCATTAAAATTAGAATATTCAACATTCCCACCATGTTCTTCAGCCCTTTTTATAACAAATTTCTCATCTTCTTTCATCAATGGGAAAATGACATGTTTAGAAAAAGATAATACTCCATTATCAGTTATGTTTCCAGGTTCACAGAAAGACTTCTTCAACTTTTTCTTTACATTGGCTGGATTGTCAAGTAAATCAATTTTACTATCTTCTTCCGAAGCTGACATTTTGCCTCCAGTCAAGCCTGGTACCATTGGATTCATAAGATGAACTCTTTTAGCATAACCTAATTGAGGCAGATACTTCTCAGACAGAGTAAATATTTTTCTCTGGTCCACTCCACCAAATTGAGCATCCACTTTTAGGTACTCCTCATCTAATGCTTGCAATGCTGGATATAATAGACCACTAAGTAATGGATGATCAACTTGTTTAACAACTTCCGCTCCAGCTTTTTTTGCATCATGATCAGTTATGACTGATGACATACGGTATACATCTAATGTATATTCTTTACTTAGTTGATATTCAGTACCTCTCACAAATTTTAATTTTTCTAATGGGACTCCAATAGATGTCAAAATTGCTTTAATTGCAGCTTCATAGTACTCAGTACGTAAAGATAATAAATCCCATGGTGCCTTCATATTATCAAGATAAGCGTGTAAATCCGCAAAGAGGATAGTGACTTCACATCCAGCTTTTAAAAAGTCTGCAATTTTCGACATAGGCACAAAATAGGCTACATGAGGTCGCCCTGTAGTGGCTGTACCCCAATAAATTTTTAAATCACGTTGTTTAAGAATTTCTGTAAGTTTCTCATCACCTAACACTTCTTGTAAATTTCTTGTTATAAGATGCTTTTTTTCTTCCCAATTAGCCATTCTTGTTGCTTTTAATGCCTGTAAAAAAGGAGATAGAAGAAATTAATTATTTCTTAATGAATTAGTGAAATGAAATACAATGTAATAGAGAAACTCAAGAGTGTAACTCAGTTTGGATAAATGTATTACAATATGTCCACATATAATTAGAACAATATAAGATATAAAGGCATAATAATTATAAGACGCCTACATACTTACTTATTCTTCTTCTCTTAAATCGTTGCACAATATAAAAGTTAGAAAAGGAATAAGTTGATGAAATTTCCACTGAAATGAAACAATTTTCTGTTTCTAACCTATCTAAACGTTGTCACTTGTCAAATTGTCACTGATGAAGTGGACAATTGGACATAACTTTCACATATCAGCTATACTACAACGTATAGCATATTAGAATATACTCTGTGTCTATAATCTTATAGTTTAAAAATAGTTTTATATACACAGCAATTACATATTCAAAATATCTCACTAAAATTTATATTTAATAAAAATCATAGAATCGAAATCATATTTTGTAAATAATTTAACTATATTTTAATTTTTAGACCATTCGAGTATTTATTTTCGAACGTCATATACCTATGTTGTTTATATTCTATAACATTTGGTTTTTTTTTACATAAGGCACAATTTAAACAATGAATAAAAAATTATAATCACATTGTTATTATGTAAAATATAAAGTATAAGAATTATTACGAAATAATATATAATAATTAAAAAAATATATAATTTACTGAGGTACTAAATCCATAGTTACTTATACAAAAAAAAAAACATTATTTGTAGCAATCACAGCACAAATCGTAAATCGAGCTTAGAATATAAAATAAGAATTACTATACTTATTTTTACAGTCCAATACGTTGTGTATAAATAATTTACATTATGAGAAACAATTTTTTTTTAAATTATTATTATTTATTAAATATTACATTAAATTATAAAACATGGAAAAAATAAATACGTTAACTTCTAAATCTATCATAATAAACATTTTATTAATTTAAATTATTAATTAATTATTATAGTAATAAATACATACAAGACATCGTTATATAATGTATGCTGTTATGTTATTAATTTTTTTGGCTAAATTTAGTTATTCTTACAGCTAAAAACCCAAATCGTATTTTTATTCCTCAAATCTATAAAGTTTTCGTGAATGTTATATATTTTTAAAATAAATTTGAATTTGGCGCTAGTATTGCAGTGAATGCTCGCGTTTCCTGTCAAAAGCGCCATTGCGCATGACAGTCAGTGCGGCCTTGCAGACTGAAGAGCGCTGCCAACAAAGGCCGAGTCGATGGGGTTACAAAAATTTCTCAATTTGGACATCTAAAACCCTTTTGTTATTGTAATTATAATTTTATATAGGTTGTGAATCTGTGATTACGTTAAGAAATGTGTGAATGATATGAATCGTGACGGCTAGCAAAGGAGTCAGCTGGTCTACAGTGCGAATAGTGAATAAGAAATGGCGGCCTTGCCAGCAGGTGTTCAGTATGCGTTATCATCGGAGTCTAGTTATAAAGAAAACAAGGAACTAGTGTTTGTGAAATTAACGGATTCAGCGTTAAAAGCTATAGAAGACTTCATAAAAAATAATAGGGTAAGTACATACGCCATATTGTTAACACCAAAACAGGCCAACAATGTCAGAGGCGCCATACTTATATTACAAGTAATCAAAATGAAACTGCGAATTTGTAATGTTATTGCAAATTCTTTTAATTTTGTGTGAAAAAAATACATTCTACGTTAGTTTATTTGAATAGACCTAACACTTATATGTTCTTTACAATGTCACGCCACGTCAACATTTAGAAATTTTACTGTGTTATTTTCACAGATTTACACTTCATACAGCTATTATTAGAGTAATCTTACTTTATTGCATTGAATTTAGTAATATTTATAGTTACAAATACGTGACGGACGTTAAAATTTTCCATTTCTGCTAAAGAAATATCAACATCTTTTACGATAAACACAAATCGTCCATATTTCATGACTTGTAAATAAAAACCAATACTATCAGTTTTTATCTGTTAATAATTCTGGAAACTTATAAATCCGTGTAACTATCCTTACAATTTTCTAATGATGTAATTAATGTGTCAAATTTCATCTATGATTTATGTATGTTATAAAAATTTAAATAGTGATTATAAAATAAAAAATACCTTTGAATTGAAATGTCTATAAATTATATAAAGTTATTTAAGCTATTAGATAACTTTACTATTACACTTAGGACATTCACAAATACTCTACCATAAGTTGAGCTTATATTTACAACCAATATAAGAACATCATGATTTATCCTGTCTATACTAAATTTAAAGTGCCAATAGTCGTTTTACATAATTTATTTAAAAAAAGGACAACCAGGGATCAGCAAAAAATTATAAAGTTTTATAATTTATTAGTCTATCATGTCAATTTGGTAAATTTAGATTTTTTTAGTTAACTCTTAAATAATTATATACAAAAAGAAAATTTATATACATGTACACTATAATAACAATGTTGTAATTAAATGAAATATAACTTCCTAATCATAATACTTGTTATTTATGTAAGATTTTCTTTACATTGATAACATCAACCACTCATAGATGGCGCTAGATATTATGTTTTAAGCAATGCTTTTATTTACTTTTGAAATTTTCTAGAAATAATTATTATATATTTCTATTACAAATATTCTATACAAATGTTTTTCTATTAAAAATATATAAGTTTGGTATATTAATTTTAAAAGTTAAGTAAAATCAATCAAAGTAAAATTTCCAAAAATTCTGTTTTAGCCTTTTCTTGTTATGTCACTTAAACAAACTATTCTTATTATTTATTACTCAATATAAATATGATGGTTGTGGATTCAATTCCCAAAATAACATCCCTGGGGACAAATTATTTTCAATGCCTTGATGTAGTAACAAGACAAAGTATGGTGTTAATTTCTGCTATTCAGCATGCAATGTCTCAAAAATAGTGTCTTAACACTAGGTTCCCTCTGGGTAATCACCCAACTGTACGGTGGATATATCTTGAAGCTAATATAGAGTTACGTTAAGTTAGTACAATTAATCATATATACAGTATAGGACATGTAGAAAAAAATTATACACACAATACTAAAAACAATTTATTAGTCTTTTAAAAAATAAATCACTTTTTAATGTATGATATATCAGCAACCCATGGCTGTGCCCGTTTAAATTTATTCTTATAGCTAAATTCTACAAAACCTACACATAAATTATAGTCTGTGTTATTGTAATATATACACTATATTACTGTAAAATTTCATCTAAATCTGTTCAGTAGTTTTTGTGTGAAAGTGGAACAAACATCAGTCCTCATAAACTTTCACATTTATAATATTAGTAACATTTGTTACTTTATATTTTATAATTGTGTAAATATACAACTTAAATAATCCCAAGTATCTCACAATATTTTTGCCAATCAAAACTATAATAGAAAATAATAACTTGCATCAAGTTAATATTAGTTTGATTTTATCATTAAGAAAACATCTATATTATATTTACAAGGAATATTTGAAAAGAAAACATATTTATTGTATAAATTAATAAAATAAGAAGGATTAAAGACATGGATAAGTGGGCATATTGAGAAAATGACTGATGAAAAAATTGTAAAAAAGTTTAATGAAATAATTATAAATGGTAAGAGAAGCAGGGAGAGGTTGACCTTCGTGATCACAGTTTCCACGATACCAGAGAGAGTTCACATAAAAAAACATGAGGACCAACCCTATAGATGTATAAATAGATTGTTGATGATAGTGGATAATGCTAAAGAAGCGTGCAAGGAAAGGTGCACCACCCTCTGGCTATTTTACTAAGGATAAAGTATACCTGAGAGAAAGATTAACTCTGTGATACATAATGTGTAACATACACAACTTTTAGTTATTAAAATTTTTTAAAAATCAAATTTAATTAAATTGACAGAATGGATCAAATAGTTCACTTTTATATTCTTTAATTCGGTCAAATTTAATGCAGGCAAATGACAGAATTAGTTAATTACTTTTAAATTTGGTTAGATGTAGAAATAAGTTCAGACAGTAGAGGTATCAAGGCTCAATACCAGGCCCAATAATGTCTTAAACCTCTTCTTAGATAGGCACAGGAACTATATACATAATGCAAATCAAGACTACAATATCGTATTCTTCAAACCTTGTCGAACACTCAAGAATTGGCCAAATGACTTAGCCAATCAATAAATTAGTGTTGGTTATAGGAAACACCTTAAGCACTATGATCCAAAAACTAGATATGAGACAGTGAAGTTCTTCTGGGGACCTCCCCAGAAGAAGACTTTACTCCTTTCCTCCTTGTAATACATAAAAAAGATTAAAACTTCCAGGGACTGACATATCATTTTATTGTCTATAAAATATATAATAAACATATATTAATAGTTTTTTAAAAACATTTTTTGTCTTTCCTTAGATGTTTCTTAATGAGATGTTTGCTAGCAGGTTTATATTCTATGCCGGCGATATTACATATATCTAAGTATTATAAAAATATTTATATTAAGGCCTGTTGTGTCGCATGGGCACAAGTGTGTGACTGTAAACGCGAGAGGTTGTGTATTCGATTCCCACTCGAGGATATGAAATAATAAATATATTTATTTTTGCCTTGTTGATTTTCGTCACTCAAGACGCAATGCCTCCAGAATTCGGCGATAAAGGGAAAGTGGAGTATCTTAACACTAATCTCCCTTTGCCTACTCTGCTACTGAAAAAAAATGTTTAATTTTATACTTGCAAATTTGAAAACATGTAATATTATCTTCTATCGGGGCGGGCAGTCAACCATAAAATAAACTTAACTATCATTAACTAATGATACCATTTACATTTAAAATTGGCCTAACCTATTTCCTTATACAATTACTATACATATATTATAATGTATTATAAAATGATTTCTAAGCTATAGTAAACATTCGTGGCTAGTTTCGTAAAGCCAGGCACGTTAGGTAAGCGAATCGGGCGCAACGACAATGTTGGGGCACCGTGGTGAAAGTATATGCTTTGGTGGTTTACAAAAAAATTGAATTAACATCTTCATCTTCTACTCCGCTCTCTAAGAAACCGGTCCCAATTTTAAGTCTATTCACGCACGTGACTTTTTCTCTCGATATCTTTAACATAATTCAAAATACCTATACTCAATTGAAATATTATTGTATTTCTTAAAATAAGAAACTTAATTTTTTTTTTAATTATGACATAAAACACAGATTATGAAAAATATCTAAAGTATTTTTTTTTACGAAACATTGAGTAAAATTGTAATAAGTATTGTTATCTTAATATTTACTGTTGTTAAGTTTTTAATAATTATGACTTCGCAATAGTTCAATAACGTGTTGCTAACTATTAAATACACATGAAACAATCATATAATTCCTTTTGATATGTCTTAATTTTTTACCTATTGTTTAAATACCACGAGGTCCATATATAGTAGTCTTTTCTTCTTAGATTATCGTTGATATTCTGCAACTCTACGCATTTTATTATTATTATATTTTTTTAAATATTTATTATTTAGAATTATCGGCAGTCAAATATTTCTTTCTTCAATGCACTCCAACCTACTATAACAGCTAACTAATTATTCAAGAATCTTACATTCCAATTGGTACTTAAGTAAGCCTAGATACCTTAATCATAAACGGAAGAAACTAGTATGTATTTTTTAACAAACATTTAGGTAAATGTTTTAAACGAATAATTATTTTGTCTTATATTTATTTGACTTTTTGTCAAACACCATTTCTACCTGCAATGTCATCCATTCTTTTGTATTCAGTCCAGAGAAATAAAAAATACAGGTTTCTCCGTTCACAGGAACACAGGACCACAGATAGTCGTTAATAATATTAATTTTAGGGACACAAAGAATCTTGTTTTAAAATACTTTAAAAATTCTGTTTTCGCTATCTACATCCGTTAACCTGTTTTCGACTTCATGAGTAATAATATAATTAAGTTTAGGATACCCTAAAATTTGTAGGATACAAGTTGAAGTTTTAGAATTTAGATTATACTTACGTTGTTAGTGTATGTCTAAATTATAAAGATCTAACTGAGTTTAAGAAGAGTTTCAATAGTTTGTGGACTCAAAATTGCCAAATCCTTAAATAATTTCATGATTCATATAAAAAGCTATGCGTTTCACAATAGTACCTGGTAGCGGCAGATGCTATTACATGTGAAATAATGAAAAAAAAAAATCTGCCAAGTTCCAAACCTACACAATTTATTTAGTAACACAAGTCTCGAGATATGCCCACCTGACCGATCCCCTACTGTATGCACGTGTTTTAACATCGATAAATTCACTCTGTAGATTACGAACACCTACCGTTCATGTTGCCACGCAATTTTGACCACTTTCACTTGTGCATTTAAATGCGAGAATGCGAACGCACCGTACGATTTTAACACATGACTTTTTTTTTTGTGGCCGTTTTGTGAACGTGCCACCTGGTGTTTTTTTCGTGTGCCGCATCGTCCATTCAAAGCTTCGAATCGTTTTTGTAAAGGCAACCGTGTAACACTTTATTAATATCCTCCATTATATAAACAATGATAATGTTTTATATATTGCTACTCAAAATGTTAGTGGACGAGACCTTCGTTAAGTTAGTTAACGTTTTTCATGGGGTCACAATGTATTAAAAAACTAAATTATGCTATACAAAATCCTCGGCTCGTTAAGTTTTTCCTTAAAATTTCGAACAGGAAGATTTTAGCTTAAATAACGTTTTAAATTATATCATATTATTTATCAAATTTAATCTTAGGCTTTTATTTATCTTATCTTGAGATTATTACTTGTAATATATCTTATAGTAGGTACAATTTTAAAGTTTATTTTTTACAAAACGCCAGAAATTACCTTAATCATATTTTGTGGCCACTTTATTATAATAAATATTGAGAGAGTAGTAAAAGTGCATTAGCCTAAAAAGATTTTAGCCTGTATATTAAGTATGGGTTATTAACAAATAAAATATAAAATCACCAACTTCTTTCTTATCTGTGCTAAATAAATTCTATCTATTAGCTTTTCTATATATCAATAAATTATATATTTTAGCTCTATTTCTTCAATATCTGAGATATTCAATGACCCGCCATGTTTCACTCCGATGTCTAAAGAGCTTCACGAATCTGTACGTGACTTTTGATGCATTGTTTTTTTTTTTAAATATGAATTGAAAGAAGTACATGTCATATCAACGATTTAGTTATCCGAGGTAAGTTTTTTTCGTAGAAAATGGACGAGTCAAATACTATCATTTAACTAATGACATTTAAGTCGTATAAAAATTTCGATAAAAAACTTCTGTATCTATCTATCTTTCTATGTGTTAGGCTCCAATATATGTGTCTCCTGTGATTACTTTCAATTATCCTGAGGTTCTATCTTGTATTTCAAATTTTTTTTACTTGCCTCAAAAAAAATATTTGGTAAAGTAAAAGTAAAGTTGAAGATTACTTACGTGATAATAGTAATTATAGATGTAATTTTACCTTCACAATTTTGATGTGGAATAAATTTCTCTAAAGACTTTCAGTTTAGTTAAATAAAGTATTTATTTAAAACTGTCATAATTTTATCGGAATAATATATAAGATAGATATCTAGATGATTTTTAGCAATGTAAAATATTACAACAACGAAATACTAATGATAAAAATCCTTAAAAATAATACTTGAATTTTAGTCTTAAGTTTGTTTCTTTTAATTAAACATTTAAATTGTTTTTCCGTTAGAAATTGAAGTGTTGTATTGGACGATATGTTCGAGATAATTCTGGGGGCGTTAAAACACCACACACTAGGGTTCGGGGTCGTCGCACCCTCCGTCCTATCAAACCTTGACACCTGGTCCCCTGCGAACAGATGTCAGACTCCTAAGTAATCCCTCTCTATTACTTACTTCTATTTTTACAACCCTATCCTTTCTTTCTTTAAAATATTCCTTGTTTTTTTTTTAATTATAATCATTCAGCGATTTTTTTATATTTGTATCGTATTAGTGAATTGTTTTTACAATTGTATATTCCACCTTCAAATACCCACCTGTGTTTTATCTTTGAAACTAAAAGACATGGTTTAAATCAAACTGGTTTGTAAAATGCCAGACAACCTGTACAGGTCTCACTGCGCTCGCGACGCTTTACGTAATGTATATTTAACACAGACTAAATAATTGAAGTCCTGTCTATGATATTTAAAATTTTCGATTTAAAATGCTTTTACAGTGATTGCGTTAATGTTTATATTTATAATAGTATTCGACTTGTTTGTGGTGGTTGAAGAAAAAGGACAATAGAAAATGATAATAAAATCACAATAAAAAAAAAGGGGTGATGCAACTCTAACAGGATGTCATTGAACCGTATTGTTTATTATCAACGAGTAAAGCAAACTTTAGTTATATAGAAACAGAAAGAGGGATATAATGACA